>JAJONR010004685.1:0-46258 GCA_029582245.1 Solanum etuberosum | reverse complement strand
CTTTTATATAAAATGATAAACCAAGAACATCTAGAACAATGGATAGAAATAAAAAAGGAAGTAGACAGGCTACAAGATTTAATAAAATTAGATCTAGATTTATACTTAAACACCCAAGATATTAGACACTTAAGAACTATGATAAACGATATAAATGAAATAATCCGCAAAATTACCACAGAACAAGAACTTTACCAAAAGACTTTTAATCAAACATGATAAAAATTACAAGAAAGCTAATCGAAGCTATATTCGACCCCCTACCCCCTAAAACTGGGTGATAGAATCCTGATTTACAGTCAAATTTACTAAAGTAGTTGTATCCTTGTATTTAAGTTTAAGTTGGCGGTGTTGATGAGTCGAACATTTTGGACTCATTTAAGGCTTTTAGTTCACCAAATAGTGTCCTCGATGCCTTTTTATATCTATTTCTGATGCTAGATTGTTGAATTGTATCTATGAAGTAGAAAAGACATTGGTAAGGACAAATGTATGCAAAAAAGAAGTCAAAAACATAGAAAAAGGCCAAGCTGAAGCTTGCCAAGTGCAAAAAGTGACTCCCCAAATGGATTGGACCTTACTAAAAGTGACTGAGATTTCTTCTAAAAAGTTAAAAGAAGGTTAGCGAAGAATGAATATAAATTGTGACTCGCCAACCAAGACAGCGAGGCTTGAGGAAATCACCAAAATTATTAGGGACTGTTGCTACAAATTGAGGTTAACTTGGTGAGCTGAGAAGGATTCGGTGACTCGCCAATCATATTCGGCGAACTCTATCGGGATCGCAAAAGGTATTTCACACCTGAAGCCTTGAAAAAAAAGTTGAAAGGCGAGAACATGAAGTAGTTGGGAATAAGCCTTAACCGACATAGACCATGTGAGGTTAACTGGGAATCCGGTGTTACCCACACAGAAAAGGGTTTTACTACATGCCTAAGGTAGGACCATGGTGTGTTAGCTTAGGTGGATCCAATAGCTAAATATCCTACGCGGGCGCGTAGTTGATGGGATACGGAGATTGTTGCTAGAAACCCGTCCTTTCTGACGGAAGAGCTTCCATCTCATGAGATTGCTTCTAGAAACCCGGCCTTTCTGACGGAAGAGCTTCCATCTCATAGTCAATATTCACTCGGTGCTAAGCACTAATCCCACAGAGTACTTATTAAGTCATAACTCATTCCATGGAGGGGTGTCTTTGACAATTAACCCAACTTAGTTCATTAGGATAACTCTTAGATCATGTGTGAGAATAACCGTTCACCTTCCATGTCTACATGTAGATTCAATTAGGTGAGAATAGCCTTTCAACCTTAGAATCATCATTATGTGAGAAAAACCTTTCACATCATGTTCATTATGCGTTCATAAAAATAGTCTTTCAATCAACACAACAACATTATCATAGTCATGGACACTTCATTCATAGTCATGCATAAGGATATATGTGAGAATAGCCTTTCAACAACACCACAATTACGTCATAATCATAGACACTCCACTCTAAAAGTGTTCATAAAGCATTTACATAAATCTCATAATCATGCATAATTGTCATATCTTTCTCTTCAAAGATCAAAGATCACATTCAATCAACACATCTAGAATTCACTACATTAGACATGGATATAATCATAATTCAAGTAGCCCAATTACTACATGCATAATTTCATAACATACTTCTATCATCAACAAACCCACATCACAAGATCACAATTTAGTAATATGGGGGTTTCATGGGTTCTTGTGGAATTCAACATAAAAACAATGGGAATTCATCAATTCATACATATAATATCATAATTAAATCATTAGAAATGAATTTGAAAGGAACCCATGAGTTTGGAGTTAAACCCTAACTTTTGGGGATTTCTAGTTTTGAAATAGGGGTTTGAAGGGACTCCATGGATGAAAGACTACCATACCTTAGCTATGAAATCCAATGAATATGAGTAGAACACCTTGTTCCTTGAACCCTAGCTCCAACTTCCTTCTTCTTTTTCCTTGATGTTCTAGAGAGAGAATATTTGGAGAAGATGAACTCTTTGGGATTTGATTTGAATTTTGGGAAATAATGAGGTGAATAGGTGTATTTTGACTTAAAATGACTTATATAGGTGTATAAAATTAAGGCAAAATGACTTCACTTTGATTGGACTTTAAAATGAACTTCCAAAAATAACCCTCATTTAAAGAGGGCTGCCCAGGGACAACGAGAAGCCCCACGAGCCGTGGTCAAGCCCATGAGCCGTGGTCCCCTCTGTGGACCTTGATGCAGTGGCTAGTTCTTCATGACTTGACCCCCTCTTGAGGCTATGTGAAGTCCACAACCACTCCCACGACCCTTGGTGGCCTTCACGAGCCGTTAAGTGGCTCGTGGGGGAGGGTCACACTTTGGCCAGCTTGGCAAGCACACTGCCTAGCCCACCACGGACCACACCACGAGCTGTGGTCCCCACCATAAGTTGTGGTGGTGGTCGTGGTTACTAAGGCAGTGTCTAGGGGAGAGTGGACTGCCCTAGTACTCTCGCTTGGCCCTTACCCACCTCCTTGACTCTAACCCCAACGTTTAGCTCTAGTTTTGGCCTACTAATTTCCGGGGTGTTACAATATCTCCCCTTGGGAACATTTGTCCTCGAATGATGATCTAGACACTTACGGAAGTAAAGACCCAAGACTAGCAGCCCATCATGCATGTAATATCAAGATAGTGCACAATTAAAAGAAGGAAACTTCAACTCCAACTCAAACATAATCAAGGCATCACAAGGAAGTAGGAACTACATCTAACAACCCCTTATGCATGAAAACTCAAAATATCTCATCTTTATAGGAGGAACTACCTTCTCCAACTAAAAGTATTCTCAACACAATTTCATGGATCCTTTATGCAACATATTTTCAAAAGCACAACTAAAACATGTTCAACAAGTCATCTCATGAAGTATATAGGAAATTTTTACTCAATGCACAAAAACATGAGGAAATCAATCATAAAAACTCATTTTCTTACTAAACATAAATTTCTTAAGAACATGAATAACATAAGGAAATCATGGAAAAACTCATGTAACACACATGGCTCCCAAAACAAGGTAAACCCAAGAGGAACTAGTTACCTCAAACTAGGGTAGGAGTAGAAGGAAAAAGATGAGGATAACGGGACATCATATCGGCCTCCCAAGTATCGCCCTCAACTAAAGGATTCTTCCACAAAAACTCTACGAAAAACTTCCTTGTTTCTCAACCTTTTAACTTTCCGGTCTAGAATTTTGACCGGAACATCCTCATATGAAATACTTTCATCAACCCCCAACCCTTCTAAGGAAAAAATGGATGCCGGATCTCCAACACACTTCTTGATCATGGAAACATGAAACACTGGATGCACCGAAACTAACTCACTCGACAAATCTAACTCCTAGGCAACTTTATCAATATGCCTCCAAATTTGGCATGAGCCTATATACCGGGGACTAAGCTTCCGTTCCTTACGAATCTCATAATATCCTTCATAGGTGGAATTTTCAAGAAGATCCAAAATCATAAACACTAGGAACACTTCACAAACTTGATATCCTAGCATACCATCTCCCCCTTGGGAGAAAGACTCTACTAATTCCTTAAGCACCGCTTCTTTTCAAGTCAACCCTAATGGGATCAAGGCCTTGCTTAGCTTTCACATCCGCCACAAAAGACGATTCGGACCTATTATAACCATAACACCACCCATGGTGGGGTCCACTTAATTGAACACTTAACCGGCCAACCTATGAACATCTCAATCTAACCCTTTCTTTTCTTCACTTATATGAGCCATACTACCCATAGATAACCTACTAAGATCATATGCTACCCTGTTACCATCGGGGTGATAAGGAACACTCATACCATAATCCTTTTGACTAAACAAATATTATAAACCCTTGCGATCAGTAAACACATCAACATGAACCCCATATAGATAATGCCTCCATATCTTCAAGGCAAAAACAACCGCCTCTTAACTCAAGGTCATGGGTAGGATATTTCTTCTCATGGACTTAAGTTGCCTAGAAGCATAGGCAATCACCTTACCATTTTGCATAAGGACACATCCCAACCCAAATCTAGAGGCATCACAATACACTACAAACAAGTCAAGGTATTGTCTAAACACCCTATTTATCAAATCCATAAGCGCCGCCGGAGCATTGTTCAACCCAAACGACCTAACTAAAACTCATAATGACCATACTGGGTCCTAGAATCCGTCTTAGGAAAATCTTCACCTCTATTTGGTGGTTACCCGACCTAAGATCACCTTAGAGAAATAACTTACCCTTTTGAAGTTGGCTAAACACAATCTACTTCCATCATTTCAACAAGGTGGTGCAAGCAACCTTTAGTCATCATCCTTCTAATCTTTATATTTGGAATAACTAACCTCTAGGCATAAAACTTCCCTCCTTCCACTCTAGGATAGGCTTATTAAGGATCTAACAATTTGACTACACGGGTTATATAATTACTATTACAAGAGTACAGCCAATCCATATCAAACAAGAACATCAAAATCTAACAACACACTAGGGAGCATATCAAATCTTATTGCCACATATGGCGTCACAAAGAACAAAGTAGCGCCCGGATCTAATAAAACATCGACATCTATTAGGAACACTATCAACATACCGGTAGTCATACCTGAAGGACACCCTTGTCCACCTCTATCCTGGAGTGCATAATACTTGCCTTACTTTGGAGCCCTAGTACCCAAATCACTTGGAGGAGCTTGCTTGCCCTCCCTTCCTCTAGTATCAAGTATTAGGCAATCTCTCATTTTATGACCAATTCCACCACAACCATAAAAACCATCCATGCCGGCTAGACACTTACCATCGTGCCTCCTTCCACACCTAGCACAAGTAGACCATAGGGACTCATTACTGATTCCGGGTGGCTTAGAACACCCTCTCTTCCTTATACTTAGAAGCATTAGAAGAACCTTGTCCGGAAAACCTTTGTTGGAATCTAGGGCAACCATGTCCATCCAATCTTCCTTGAGGGGAATTATCATCAAGCCTATACGTCTTTGTTCCTCTAGACCTCTCTTCAAGTTTCTCTTTTTCAATCCTTTGAGCATTAATCACAAGACAATCAATATACATATCATTCTCAAGCATATCCATACGATATTCTTTTGCTACTAAGTCGGACACACCCGACACAAACTTTCTCATTCTCGACCTAGGGTCGGCCACTATAGATGGAGCATATCTTGACAACCTAGTAAGCATCCAAGCATACTCCTCAACACTCCTCTAACCTTTTCAAAGGTTGATAAACTCAATTATCTTAGCCTCTCTCATATCCAAAGGGCAAAACCTATCCAGAAACCCATTCGTAAACCTTTCCCATTCCATGGGTCCCGCTTTTACAGGCCTCACTCCTTTCCATTAGTTAAACCACATTTGAGCAACATCTTTCAATTGAACGGCGGCCAATTCCGCCTTCTCTACCGGAGTCACTCTCATAAAATCCAATACCTTAGAGATCTCATCTATAAACTCTTGAGGATCTTCCTTCATCTTTGACCCATAAAATCCAGAGTTTCTATCCCGACTTGTGCCAACAATTGAAAACCATACCTAATCTTCTCTTTAGCCACTTGATCAACTTGAACTTGAGGACCTTGAGGAGGGGCTCCTTGATCAACATTGTCTCCAATAATTCTACCAATGAAAGCTCCTTGAGTAGTCATGTCCTGTAGACCACCGAGTAAGGATTAGGAGACATATCTCATAGAGTTAAACTCTATAGCATGTCTTAAGAGTAATAAAAGAAGTGGAATTTCCTAAGCATCTTATAGCTTTTCATTCATAAATGTGGCGCACTTCACACTCATGAACAAGACTATACTAGACGTGGCTTATGAGACATAATCCTAGAATCATTCTAAACCTTATGCTCTGATTACCAAGTTTGTCATGACCCAGGGGTACCCCCTAGATGTAACATGGCGTATAGAACCCCGAAGGACTCCATACAAGCCAATTAGCATATCATAACATAAGCAATAGAACAATAAGAGTAAAAATGCATTCCTAGTCCAAGTCAAAATTTTTCATTAAAAGCAAAAGCGGAAGTCTAGACTCTATGTCTCATCATAGCCATCTATTATAATGTCTTGAATAAAAAGGGACACAGCCCATACAACATAGTCTGAAAAGGGAATACTAGAAATTAAACTACAAGTGAAACATCCGTCCTCGAATCCTGAGGACTCACTACAAGGTAGGAGAAATGAGCAAATTCCAAGCTTAGCCACAACGGTGATCGCCTTGAGAACCGGACCCTACACTTGGGAAAATTGTAGGAAAAGTAGGTGTTAGTACAAAGATGCACCAAGTGTGATAGCCATGCATAAAATCAATGAAAACATGCTAAGAAGGACATTTCCATTGAATGTATGCAATGTGATAAGTTTAAACATTACTTGAGGGTTTGGAGAGCATAAGTCATAAACATAATCAACATAGTCATAATCATCATAAAAGAAACACTTCATAAAAAACCTTAAAGCTTACTTGGGCCATGCATGAATAAGACCACATAAATCTCACCCATGCTAAGTAAATCTCTTTAGGACATCATTCATAATCTTGTTCATATTTTTATTGTGTGGGAATAAGCCTTAACTGACATAGACCATGTGAGCTTAACATGGAATTCAGTGTTACCCACACCAAAAAGGGTTGTCCTACATGCCTATGGTAGGACCATGGTTTGTAAGCTTAGGTGGATCCAATAGTAAAATATCCTACGCGGGCGCGTAGTTTATGGGATACGTAGATTGTTGCTAGAAACCCGGCCTTTCTGATGGAAGAGCTTCTATCTCATGAGATTGCTTCTAGAAACCCGACCTTTCTGACGGAAGAGCTTCCATCTCAGAGTCAATATCCACTCAGTGCTAAGAATTAATCCCACAGAGTACTTATTGAGTCATAACTCATTTCATCGAGGGGTGTCTCTGACAATGAACCCAACTTAGTTCATTAAGATAGCTCTTAGATCATGCGTGAGAATAACATTTCACCGTCCATGTCTACATGTAGATTCAATTAGGTGAGAATAACCTTTCAACCTTATAATCATCATTATGTGAGAGAAACCTTTCACATCATGTTCATTATGTGTTCATGAGAATAGCCTTTCAATCAACACAACAACATTATCATAGTCATGGACACTTCATTCATAGTCATGCATAAGGATGTATGTGAGAATAGCCTTTCAACAACACCACAATTACGTCATAATCAAAGACACTCGACTCTCAAAGTATTCATAAAGCATTTACATAAATCTCATAATCATCCATAATTCTCATATATTTCTCTTCAAAGATCAAAGATCACATTCAATCAACACATCTAAAATTCACTACATTAGACATGTATATAATCATAATTCAAGTAGCCCAATTACTACATACATAATTTCATAACATACTTCTATCATCAACAAACTCACATCACAAGATCACAAGATCACAATTGAGTAATATGGGGTTTTCATGGGTTATTGGGTAATTCAAAATAAAAACAATGGGAATACATCAATTCATACATATAATATCATAATTAAATCATTAGAAACGAATTTTAAAGGAACCCATGAGTTTGGAGTTAAACCCTAACTTTTGGAGATTTCTAGTTTTGAAATTGGGATTTGAAGGGACTAAAATTATTAAAGACTGGAACTCATCTGGATTAACAGATACCTTAGGAGCTAAAATAAGCTTTCTACAAAAATGGTTTATAGAATTATGCGAAAAACATAAAGAAGATATAAGAATGGAATCCCACATTATATGATTCATAACTTGAAAACATGAGGGATTACATGGGTTCATGGGGAAATCATCATAAAATTATCATGTATCATCAATTCATACATAACAGATGATAATTCAATGATTTAAATCAAACATCAAAAGAACCCATGGTGATTGAAGAAAACCCAACTCAATTGGGGAATTCTACTTTTAGAAATAGAGAATTTGGGAATTCCATGGATGAAAGGAAATCCATGGATGAAAACTATGATACCTTGAATCCAAACGCTAGCCTTCAATGGAGAAATTGAAACCTTGCCTTAAACCCTAGGATGAATCTTCTTCTTCTTCTAGTTTCTAAAGAGAGATTATTTAATCGTTCTTCTTTTGTGAATTTGGGAGAATGAAGTGAATGGGTTAATTTGGGGGTTGAAAATACTTATATAGGGGTGCTAAACTTGGGTAAAATGATCTCACCTTGATTTAATTAAAACCAGAAAAGACCCATGTGCCCCTAAAATAACTGACAATCACTAACCCACGAGACCCCACAGACGTACCGTGAACTGACCAATGGTCCGTCCTGGTCTAACGTCAGTAGATTCAGGGATTTTGGTCAACCTACGGTTCCTGGACCACAGACCATGGACCCACCGAGAGTATGTAAGTCCATTCATGGTTTCTGCCTAGAAAACTTTTTTGGGTGACCTATCCACGGACCCAACTACGTTCTTTGGTCCAACCCACGGGCCGTGGTTGGCCTGCGTGGATGGCACCTGTTAGCTCTAAAATTTTGCTAGGCTGCCCTCTTTCGATTTCGGGGTGTTACAAATTATGACATTTCATACTATAATATCTTTTAGTAAATTTGGTGAAATCATTCACCCATTTTATTTAACCTACTAAAATGAACAATTCTGCATTCTTAATTTTTTAGTTGAATTCTTATTGATATACCATTCCTTATGGGATTTGACCCCGACTCTTAGTTGGGTATTCTTATTGACAACGATCGCTTTTTCTCTTACTTATTTTTTAGTATAGTTTGAGCGTTATCAACAATTACTATTGATAAAGCCAACATAGAGAATTCAAGACCTAGCATATCTAGGTTAAAAGTCGAACTAGATTTATTAGCGACGTTGTCGCAATGAATGAAGCTTCAATTTATAGTAGAGAAATTAGAAAAAGTTATGAAACACTTTCTGAAGCTTATGTATGATAATTACCCATGTTATTGTACCTTTTAAGCACCAATGCCATGATTAAAGTGAATGTATATTACTATAAATAAAGAATGTAAAAAAGGCATCGAAAGATGAAACTTATATTGAAAAATGTTAAGGTGATGCAGTAACACCTCAGATTCGAGAAAGGGAAAAATAACATGTTTTCAGAAGTTTCTGGTGCCTTCCGACAGAGGCCAGCCACAGCTCATGGACTGAGCAGCGGACCGTGGGACTGGTCCGTGGATTAGCCACCCAATTAGGTCTAGAGGACCATGAACCACTGTCGGACCAACTGACCGTCGTTGGGTCCACGGTCCGTGGTTGAGGGTCCGTAGTTCAGGGCCCCAAATCATAGTTTCTGATGCAAGACGATGGACCAACAGGATGGACCATCGGTCAGACCACGGTCCGTCGGTCAAGTTTCATAGGTTGTGGGTCGACAATTACTTTTAGGGGTAGTTGGGTCTTTTTCTAATTATTTTATCCTAATTTTATGTCGTTTTACCCTTCACTAAGGCCCCTATATAAACATTTTAACCCCAAATTTCCCCCAATTGAAATCATTCTATAAAATTTCTAAATGAAGGACAAGGCTCCTCTCCAAAATATTTCTCTCTCTCACTAAAAAACTTGAGGAAGAAGGGTCCAAGCTAGGGTTTACAAGTCAAGTCTCCATTCTTCTGTTGAAGATAAGCAATTTTCTTGGAGGTATGGTAGTTTTCATACATGGATTCCTTCCATTCATGGAGTTCCCAAATTCTCCTATAATTGAGTTAGGGTTTTCTTCTATGTTGTGGGCTCTCCTAATTGTTGATCTAATTGATTGATTCATGATCTATGATGCATGAATTGAATTGATCTCATGATTTTATGATGATTTCCCATTAACCCGTGTAATCCCCATGTTTTCCAAGTTATGAGCATATAATGTGGATTTTGGATTATGAAAGAATATTATGTGAAATCAAGCATGAATTGATAGAATTATATTAAGTTATGATGAATTTCCATGAATTTAAGTCTAACCGATGTCTTCTAGATGTTAATGATTGAAAGTGGATTTTAAACCTTGGAAGGTGAATTATGAAAGTATGCATGTCCTTATAAAGTTTATGTAAATGTTTTAAGGATTCTTTGAGAGTGAAGTATCAATGATGATATTGGTATTGTTTTCTTGTTGAAAGGATTTCTCATATACACATGCAAGCATGAATTGTGAAATGTTTACTCACATGATAAGGGTTCTTAGGGTTCGAAGGCTTTCTGACCTAAAATGAACCAATGCTAAGAAGCTAATCTAATGGTGAGGCAAGAGGCAATTACCCATGCTCTCTAATTGAATGACAAGAGGCGAATACCCATGTCACACGATGTAAAGACAAGATGCGATTACCCATGTTCCTTTATGAGCTATGATGAATAGGATCAAGAACTATTCCGTGGAAGTTAAGCTTAAAACCGAGTGGAAAAGTGGCGATTAGCCGTGTCCCATAACTATGTGCCAACATAGGTTGTCTAGATTGACATTAGCTAGTGGATCCACAATAGCTAGAAGTTCATGGTCCTTACCGTGGCAAGTAAGACACCCCTTTTTTGTGGGGTAGACACCAGATTCCTTGTTGCTAGCTCACATGGTCTTATATGTAAGTTAAAGCGACTTCCCTCAAACAAGTAAAGTTATGATGAACCAAGGTTACTTCATGAAGTATCGTAAGTATGTTTCAAGTTGATGTTCACTTGCATTGATCATGTTTTATGGCTTATGTTTTTAAGTCTCATTTTCATATTTTAGCTTGATCATTGCATGTTCATAAAAATGTCCTATTTTAGCATGATTTAAATATTTATATGCATGGCTATCATACTTGGTACATTTTATTTACTAACACATACTCTTGCCTACATTTCCCCAAATGTAGGGTCCGACAGTCAGAGTTCTCAGTTGGTTGCTAGAGGTTGATTTGAGAGATTTCTGAGCTTTGGTGAGTCCTCATGCTTCGAGGGTGAATTTTCATTGTTTTTTCAGTTTTGTTCTTTACTTTCACTTTTGGACACGATGTATGGGCTAGGCCCAATTTCATTCTATCGTATTAGATGGCTATTGAGACAAGTGTTTAGACTTTCCCTTTGCTTTTATAAAAACTTTGGACTTGAAATGTTGTCTTATTTCCTTTGTTCTATTTCTTATCTTATGAACGCTAAGTGGCTTATATGGGGCCTCTCGGGGTCCTATACGCCATGTTACATCGAGGGTGTACCCCTGGGTCATGACAAACTTGGTAATCAGAGCACAAGGTTTAGAATTGTCCTAGGATGTCTCATAAGCCACGTCGAGTAGAGTCTTGTTCATGAGTGTGAAGCGCACCATAATTATGAATGAGAGGCTACAAGATTATTCGGAAACTCCACTTCTTTAATTACTCTAAAGTAGTGCGATAGATTTTAACTCTATAAGGTCTCTCTCCTAATCCTTCTCCGATTCTCTTCAGGATATGGCTACTCGAAGAGCTTATGGTAGAAGGAATGTGAGGGAGAATGTGGAACAAGAAGTTCCTTCCCAAGCTCCTCAAGTTCCGGTCGACCCTCTGGCCAAGCAAGTGACTAATGCGGAGTTTAGGGCTGTTTTTCAAGTACTGGCTCAACTCGTTGATAAACGGTCAACTACACTTCATCCAATACTAAGTGTAGGCGATCACAATCTAGTATAAATTCAAAAAAGTGTTGGGGTCGATCCCACAGGGAGTGATACAGTAGAGAATTCAAATACGAAGTTATAAATGTGTCCTAATCGATTGTAGGAATAGAAATTATCGAAATGATTCAATTAAATCCAAGGGGTAGACAACAAGTGTCAAATGGGGGGGTTATGGTTTGTCAATTAACAACTATAGAAAACAGGGGAGTAGTCAAGTAGATGAGGGATTCTCGGGGATGTGATCGATTAGAGGATAATTTCTTTATATGGGTAATTGTAATTTACTAACAATTCCTGAATCTTAGTGGGTAGGCTAGACTATACATGCAATAGCTTTCTCTCAAATAACTATTACGATTCAAACGAGTTCTCCAGAACCTCGACAAGCATAACACTATAAGCAGCCCAATACCTCAATTTATCTACTCTCTCGAGCTAGATAGGTAGGATCGAGTTAAGATTCCTCTCTCGAGCTGAACCCACAACAACCCAATCACTACAATCATCAATCAATAACCTTAGTTCTAAAACCTATTTCTCAAGCAAGCCTTGAACACTAAGTTAGAATTGCATTTGCAACTACAATTCATGGGTTAATACGCAACTATCAATTAAACCCACTTCAAATCAACATTTAAATCAGTAAACAACAAGACCCATAAGCTAATTAGATCAAATAATTACACGATCACACCCCCAAGCATGGATGTTTTAGCCACACATCATGAAAAGGAAGAAATTAATACCAATTACGTTCTCCATAAACTGGGTATTAATCTTTGAATCTTTACAATGCTTCCATTCAACGTCAAATCCAAAACCCAACTCTAAAACTACTAGAAAACTCCTAAAAACTAAGAAACGTAATGTCCAAGATGAAAACTAAAAGTTCCACAATCTCAGGATATGATAGGATTTTCAGTCTCCTTTAGAATCTCTGTTTGAAAAACATTTTATACGTTTCCAGATTTTGTCCTGTAGGGTCACTTGGCGGTGTTAGTCGAGCATCGCCGACCAAGTCGGCGATGTTCCAATGGCTCCATTCCATCACCAGTTTCCCTTGACTCTTCATCGTTCAGACCCTGTAACTTTAAGCAATTCAAGTTTGTGTCACCGATCCGTTCGGTGGTTCGCCGAAGGTCCCAATTCATTGCCAAGTTGGTCTCTCCCCTGGGTTGGCAGTCTGGAACTTTAGGCGAGCTGAAGTGCCACTCAGTGAGTTGCCGAGTGGCTTCGACGATTCGTAGCTTTTACTATCTTTAGACTTTTTCATCTTTTTTTTCGCTCCTTTTTGCCCGGTATTATCCTTTCCTTACTCTTTTGACTTTGTATCTGTAAATTAACATTAAAACATCATTTTAGAGCGCACAATAGGCATCAAGGACACTAATACTATGAATAACAAGCCCTAAATGAGTCGAAATCCCAGATTTATGAACACCCCCAACTTAAACTTTTTCTTTTCCTGAAGTAAAATACAAGATCAATCAGTTCAATAAAGATGTCTACAAACAGTGCTACTCAAGACTCAACACGATTGCACACTAGATGTTCAAACTACACATACAATGTTCAATTGTGTGTTCTAAGTTTCAAGTTGTGACTAAACATCATCAAAGAGAACTCAAGCTCACAATCCTTGCTTCAAATGTAAGTTCAAGATCAACAAAAGCATGCAACTGCCCTCACACCAAGAATGATTCCATTTTCATAAAAGTGTCATCAACAATTTAGAATATCGGAATAAAAAACAACTCTCACACTCCCAAAGATAAAAAACATGCATGAATCTACCCATAGGCTTGCCCATATTTTCCAATCAACATTATTTTTAGCTCGCTCAAGGTCACAAAGGTCTTACAACGCTTGTAATAGGGCTGATTGTAAAGGTATGATCATTTTGGTTTAGTGACTTCTACCTTCATGAAGTATGGCCTGCAATTCACTTTTTCTCCTTCTCTTTTACGCTATATGATGTTCACAATCCACCTTATTATTCATTTAAGCATGACACATTGGATTCCCCATTTCTTTTGCTCCTTTCACAAACTCTTCTCTTTTTAAATATTTTTCAATTTTCACCTTTTTCTTTTCTTTCTCTTTTTTTTTACACGGAGGGGTTCCATATTTTTCAAAACAGTTCATCAATAGGGATTTTTCAAACTACATGACTTTCCTCCTTTTTCACCACGCCCCAACTTAGGCTTTTGGCCTAAGTTGACTAGTCAGACGAACCAATACTTCATGAAGGTTATAGGTGATGGGACAAAGAGGTCAAAGTTGTTCAAGTTTCTTCCAAAGAAATGGATAGGCTCAAATGGTGCCAAGCTAGGTTCACACTCTCACAAGGTGGCCGAAAAGAGGTATAATATCAATTTTTTGTTCACTCTCCACAAATTTTGCCTAAGATCATTTTAATCACTTGCTTATATCAATCAATTGGACTAACGGGGCAAGTTCTAGGTATCACCAAGCACATATTTCAAAACAAACTCACCACACATGGCATTTGACACAATCATCAAACAAGAATCTACAATTTTCAGCTAGCGTGAAACGATCATCACAAGAGATCAACTCAACAACCGACTAGTAACAACGAGATGCTAGGAGTTCACATATGACCTATGTAACTCAATTTGCCTCATCGTAGCCGCACACTCATATCGTTCAATTAAGAGCACCATTCAAGACATTGGTATTGATAACAATTGACACTCGAAATTGCAAGAGAACGACCACTTTCAAACACATCAAGAGGTGGCAATTTTTAAAATTTGTTCAAAACCATTTGCAATTTAAAATAAAGGACGAACACAATGGATCAACACAATATATATATCAACACAAGATCGGATCCAATATTCACAAAAAAAAAACAACAAATATCCACAAAACATCCAAAATGAGGTAGGTATAGAATACCTCACCCCGACAAAATACACTAGCAATTGTCCTTAAATGCAAAGAAATAACTAAACAGAAAAGCTGAAAAGAGACAAAAGCCCCCTGTCAGGCTAAAAGGGTGGTGAACTCTGCATATTTGTGACTCCATCAGCTGGGGCATCAGTACCCGGTGCAACATCATCCTTGGCTCCATTGGAGCACACCATTGACGTATCCCTCAATGATGCCTCAACAGCAGTCTAGATCATAGCTCCCTTAAGATCCTCTAAGTCATCATATATTGTTGTGTCACAAACACCAAGTTCATCCTCATCAGTCTCAGCCTCAGACTCAGCCTCAACCTCAGCCATAGCAACATCTCCGGTAGTAGTAGTCGGAGGAACCTCAAAACTGGCCTAAACATCACTGCTCGGAATGTCGGGGATCTCAACTGTGCTGAATAGCATCGATAGATCAGTGGACTTCAGCTCGTCTACATCCTTCATCAGCCCAACAATATCGACTTTCAAGGCAGTCTCAGTATCAGAATCATCTCGACCCTGCTCACAAGCCTCTACCCTCACCATAAGGGCATCCTAAGCGAATCTGTGAGTCTCTATCGACTCTCTGTGCTCTCTCAGCTCAGCCCTAATCGGAGCCAGGGTAGCAACAATCGCCTGCTCAATGAACCCAGGCACAACGACCTCTCCTCGGGAGGCACACACATCATCAGATTGAGCATGATGGCCCATCTTGTACATCATGTCCTGGGGTATAGGGGGTCGGGAGGTAGCAGCAGTAGTGGAATGAGGGGGTACAGTAGATGATCCAGGAGATGTAGAAGTAGAGGGACCAGAGGTACCTGTAGGCGCAGTTGCTTGAGAAGGAAGTATTGCCTCTGTCGGCAACATATCAACATCAACTACCGGGGACGTATCCACCGGTGCAGCTCTCCTCCTGTCAGCCTCATCCCTCATATACTCAGCCTCGATCCATCGGATGTCAGTAGAAGAAGTGGGAGCCACTTCCACATCCGTCTTCTCATTCATAAGAACACGGGCCCGCTTCACAGCTCAGTAATTAACACAGGAATGGAAAGAGAAGTCTGACTCTTCTTGGTCCTAATGGCCATCTCCTGCTCTATGATCAGACCTAAATTCAGCTTCTCCCGATCCATGATGCAGCCCAAACACGCAGCCTTCGGGAGCCGGAGGATCGACTCATTCTCCGACGACATAATAATGCTGCTAATAAACCCAAACTAGTATCTGGCAGCCACGTTCAGGTCTTTCTTCTCAATAAGTACACCGGCCTCAATCCACCTCGGTGTCACATCAGAAATCAGAGGTGCTAGCAAACCCTATAAATCATCGAAGGTTCTTCTTGATTTTATCAATGTAATAGTCCATGAAATTCATTGTACACCCGAGTGCCTCATTAATATCCTAGCTGCTACACTTGATCATTCATCCCCACACTACTACATGATCCATCGGTTTAAATGCGCTGGCCTTTTTTTTAACCTTTGGTACTAGCTCCCCATATGCAGAATAGAACTCCCAGAACCAAGTAGAAATGTATGGGCCTTGAGGCTTTGTGAATATTTCAAACTTTTTGAACTTAATGGTGTTCCACATAGCAGGCTACCAGTCTACCACTCCATCTGTGGATAACAATTTTTCCTCTAGAATTTTCCTCAAACGCTCGGCCTTTAATCTGTTCAGTGACCGGGGTGGAGGAGCCAGAACAGGTGGAGGGGCCTACACTAGTGCCTGATCTGGAGCTGGAGCTGGAGGAGGAGGAGGTGTAGGAGGCACCGAAATCCTAGCTGGATCATTCATCGCCTTAGAGCGTAGCTCTGGTCTCCTAGCCTGCAGGAGTTGGTCATCTTCCGACTCAGAAGTAGAGGCCGGAGAGCTATCCCTCGAGTGATCCTCACTACCGGATGTGGTGAGGTGAGTGGCGTAAATGCCCTCGTTGTCGGAGCTCCCTTCCCTTGGTGTCGGTTGTACAGGACCTCTGCCCTTGATCTTTCCCCCTTTTGGAGGAAGTTTGGATACCGTGGCCCGGGAGGCTGCAACCTCCTCATTGATGACTATCCCCCTAGCCCACTTTCGAGGCGATTCATTTCTTCCCGTAACCTTTGTTCTAGCCATTTCTTCAAAACAAAATCTCACACGTTAGATGTAATTCAAGAAGAATTTCAAAGTAAGAAAACTGCACAAGAAGACTCGCTGAACCGTTTGGCGAGCCAAGTCAGGCTCGCCGAAAGTTCCAAAGTAAATTCTTTCAAAAATAAGCACAGGTCGGCAATGTACAGGGCCATTCGGCTAACTAAAAGTAGCTCGCCGAATGTTACAGAATATTTTCTGAAATTTGGGGCTCAGAAGGGCGATCAGAAGGGACTTTTGGTGAGTCGCCGAGTAAACTCGGCGAGCTCAGGCGAATCGGCGAAAGTTATAGAACTCAAACCACAAAAATGGAGAATTAAAAGGCAATTAAGGGGTCTTTAGGTAAACCACAAAACCACTCGGCGAGCTCGACCCAGCTCGCCGAATAGTCCAACTTGCCAGATTTTTACCCAGTCCTTCAAAATCTAACCTGCAGCCTACGAAAACAAAATTATCCCACTATTTTATGCAATTAGGCTCAGTCCCAGGCTACCTTTGCCCACGGGGTACTCAGACTTCCCCCAATTTGGCAAAAAATTGCTAATCGATGACTTTAACCCTTAAGAATGACGTCAACTGCTCTATCATTGGGCAAAATCAGTCAATTGGCACGAACAGGGTTACTCAGACTTCAGCCCTACTAGACTCAACAAATAAGCAGATACAACCCACAAAATTTAACATGCTAAAACATTGAATTTCGCAATTGAAGACCAAGTAACATCGAATGAAACAAAATGCAGTTAGGCATTATCAACACACAATCAACAAATCACAATTACACAATGAGGGCAATCAGTCAATGGGCACGCATTTGAGTTTACTAAAATGTAATGACGGGAAACTGATAACCAACCTCAGACTTAGAAGATTTGAAAAGCTAGGCAAGCAAAGAATCAAAAAATCCTCTCCGAGTAATAGTTTCACAAAAATATCAAGAAAAATAGTACGGGATTAAGAAAATACACGGTTGAGCAAGTTTGGAAGTCGAAAAGTATGAAATGAAGGAGATCTTTGAATTTAAAAATGTTTTGGCCTTTTGATCCTTCTGTTCGCGTGCCAGTCGGTGACCCTAACTTACGTCGCCGACCCACTCGGTGATGCACCGAGTAGTACTTTAGCCCGTCGAGTTTTATAGAGCCTCCAGTAAGCTAGTTGGTTCGAACGGTGATCCAAATTGGTCCCGCTGACCTGTTCGGCGAGTCGTCGATTGGACATTGGCTCGCCTAATTGCTCATTTTCCCAAAATTTCAAATTTTCAACCTGCACATTCAACACCTGTTATTCAAAAAACAGTATTAAAACCATAAAAGCCTTGGTTGCCTTCCATGAAGTGCCTTATTTAACGTCGTGGCACGACGAAGATACCTATTCAAGATTCATTCTTGAGATTTTCCATGGTGTCACTCAGTAGTCCCCCTTTTTTACTTGGGTTCAAATGAGTCGAGATTTGACCCATTTGCGTTTCCAACTGTTTAATAGACATCAAGTGAGAGGTAACGTATTAAAAATTTCTAGCACACCTCATCCAATTCTAGGTGCAAACGATCGTTAAGCAGTATAAAACCCAACAATTGAGTTGGGGTCGAATCACACAGGGAGCGGTACGTGTTCAAATTCGACTATGAAGTACAAATATGATCTAACTAGCTATAGGAATAGATATTATCATAAAAGGACACATTACAAATCAAAGGGGTGATATCAAATGTCAGATGGGGGTTTTGATCTGCAATCATCAACTACAAAGCAGTGAAATATCAATGAGATAACAATAAGGAGAGGAATTCTCGGGATGTGATCGATTATAGGAAAATTTTGATATATGGATAATTGAAACTACTAGTAAACAACTAAATATCAGTGGGTAGGCTAGACTATAATTGAAATAGCTTTCTCTCAAACAACTATTCTGCTTCAAGTGATTTCTCTCGAACATCAACAAGCATAGCAATTAAGAACAATCCAAAACCTTAATACATCTTCTCTCTAGAGCAAGATGGGTAGGACTGGTTTTAGGATTAACTCTCTCGAGCTGAACCCAAATCAACCCAATACATACGAATCATTAATCAATAATTTTAGTTCTAAAACCTCTCTCTCGAGCAAGCCAAGAACACTGAAATAGAACTCCATTTGTAATTATAATTCACAAATTAAACCACAAATAAAGATTAAACCCACTTCAAAATAGCATTTAAACTAGTAATTAACAATACTCACACACTAATTCAACCATAATCACATGATCACACCATAAGAGTTGGGATTTTAGCCGAACATCATAAAAATATAAAAATTGTTACCGAATCAATTAGCCATCAACTGGGTAAGAGGAATTCAAGCTTTACAATTGTCCAATTAGAAGAAAATTCGAAACCCACTTGGAAAATCTCTAAATTGAGTCTCAAACCCTTCAAGTTTACTTAGAAACTTCAGAGAAAATTATTCTACACTAGAATGGATTAAAAATTTGATAAAATTTCGATGCTAAATTAATGTTCAAAATGTAATTTATAGTGGGCGAAAATAAGCCACGAAGGGACACTCGGCGAAGTAAGTCGGGCTTGCCGAACCACTCGGTGAGCCGCCCTTTGACCTCTTCCATCGCCTTTTCGCCTTAGCATTCAGCATCCTCTAGGTCTGTAACTTTGGGGGATCTATCTATGCTTCACGGAATGACTCGTCGATTCGGCGACTGCTCCTTTTCGTCGCCGACTTGGTTTATTCCTTCAAGACTTGGCACATTGGAACTTTAGGCGGTGAGATTAGCCACTCGGCGACACGCCGAGTGCTCTTGGCGATCTTTAGGCTCGCCCTTCTTCATTTCTTCAACTTGTTTTGTTCCTTTTTTCCTGTTAGTGTCCTTGCTTTGCTCCTCAATCCATATACCTGAAAATCAAGGACTTAACATCAGTTTATAGCATAAATTAGGCATTTGAGGACACTAAATCTATCAAAACAAAGCCCTAAATGAGTCCAAATCTCAGACTCATCAACACCCCCAACTTAAACTTTTGCTTGTCCTCAAGTAAAACTCAAGATCAGCAGTTCAAAAAGGATGTCTCAAACAGTGCTGTATAAGACTCAACATGAATGCACACAAAAAGGCTCAATTTACTCATGCAATGATTAATTGTACACACTAAGATTCAAATTTTGACTAACCATTATCAAAGATGCTCAAGTTCACAATACTTGTTTCAAATGCAAGTTCAAGCTCAACAAAGGTACTCAAATGCCCTCACAACAAAGATGATTCCATATTCAAACACTATTTCTCAGCAATTTAAAGTTCCGAAATAACACACAACTCTCACACTCACAAAGATGAACAGATGCATGACTTCACCCATAGGTTTGCCCTTATTTTCCAATCAATATTTGTTTTAGCTCACTCAAGATCACAAAGGTCTTTCCATGGCTTGTAATGGGCCTGAGTGCCAAGATATGGTCATTTAGGCTCAGTGGCTGCTACCTCCATGAAGTGTGGCCTGGTCATCACTTTCCCCCTTTTCTTTAACAATTCAAACATGCTCATAATCTACCCCATTATTCAACTTCAAATGAATTACCGGATACCCCATTTCTTTTGCAATTTTCATCACTTTATTTCACAACTTATTCATTCTTTTTCTTCGCTTCTTTTCTCTTTTCTTTTCTTCTCTTTTTTTTGTATGGAGGGGTTCAATCTTTTTCAAAACCATTACTCAAAGGGGATTTTTCACACTTCTTGACTTTCCTCCTCTTTTCAGCACACCCCCCAACTTAGTCTTTTGGCCTAAGTTGGCTATTCACACAAACCACACTTCATTAAAGTTATGGGTAGATGGATAAAGAGGGATCACAATTGTTCAAGTTTCTTCCAAGAAAAAGGTCAGGTTCAATAGGGTTCAAGCAAGGTTCAAGCAAGGTTCACAAGGTTGGCCACAAAAGGGGTATATTGTCAAATTGTTTCACTCTTCAAAATCGTTGTCTAAGATCATATCAAGTCCTTGCATCACTTAGTCAACCGGACCAACGGGATAAATTCTTGGTGTCATCACACAATTGTTCAAATTTATCTCAACACACCAGGCATTGGAACCAATATCAAACAAGACTCCACACTTTTGCTAGTGTGCAATGTTTATCACAAGAGGCTCATTCTATAATCGGCTAGTCACAACGAGATGCTAAAAGTTCACACATTGTTTATGCAACTTCATTGGCCTCAATGTAGCCGCACATTCATTTTGTTCAATTAAGAGCACTATTCAAGTCATCGGTATTGATCATAACAGATATTCAAATTTGCACAAGAACAACCACAAGCCACAATCACAAATAATAGGGGTGGCATAAAATTTTAAAATAGGTTAAAACCATTTCAATTCAAAACATGGAGCCACAAGCTCAACCATCCACAAGATAAAAATCAAAACACATACATAGCTCAAAATACCAAAAATTCACAAATAAAACAGAATCAAAAGAGGTAGGTATGGAAATACCTCACCCTACGCACAAAAGAAAAGCAGTTGTCCTCAAATACAACTAAAAATATAAAAATCACAAAAAAAACAGAGAGCGAGGTAAAGAATGATCATGTCTACACAGTCGCTCCATATGTCGGGGCATTAGTGCCCGGGGTCACACTCTGTGGTTGGGCATCAGTGCCCGGGGTAACATCAACACTGGCTCCACTAGACCTTGGCATGGGAGTCTCTCTCAATAAAGCATGTCGGGCAGTCTCAATCATGGCATCCTCTAGGTCTACCAGATCATCATATACAGAAGCATCTCGCTCCTCAAGCTGCTCCTCGTCGGTCTCGGCATTAGACTCATCAGCAGTAACATACTCCATAATATCATCTCCGGTGGTAGCCGGAGGTACCTCAGTATGGGCTAGAAACTCAACACTCAGATCCTCGGGAATCTCACCTAACCCAAACATCGAAGTGAAGTCTGTGGACTTAAGATAGTCCACATCCTTCCTAAGCTCAGAAACCTCGTCTTTCAAAGTCGTAACCTCAGTAGTCACCCCCTATACTCTCTCACAATTCACTACTCTCATAGTGAGAGAATCAATGGCAGCTTGAAGAGATGTGAGTGCAGCTGTGATAGCTCACTCAATCATCCAGGGAACCTCGGCCTCAAGCTGAGATGCCCGCACATCGGCAGAATGGGCTAGGTGCCCTATCTTGAGGAGCATAGCCTGAGTGATCAGATGCCTGTAGGCAGTGGTACCTGAAGCAGCTCTAGGAGGCTGGGAAGGAGTGGAAGTAGATGTACCTGAAGGCCCGGAGGCCAAAGTAGGAAAAGATGCCTCTGTAGGTATAGAATCAACATTAACCTCCGGGGATGTGTCCACCGGAGCTACTCTCCTCCTATCCTCCTCGTTCCGTGAGTACTCGACCTCTATGTGCCGGATGTCGGTGGAGGATGTGGGTGTGACCTCAACGTACCTCTTCTCATTAAGAGGAACTCCACCCCGCCGACACAACTCTGTAATAAGCACTGGGGACGGAAGGGATATCTGGCGCTGATTGGCCCTCATGGCCATCTCCTGTTCTATGATCAGCCCTAGGTTCAGACTCTTCCTGGCTATAATAGATCTGAGACAGGCCGCCTTTGGGTGGCGGAGAATGGACTCGTTCTGTGACGGCATGATCGAGCTACTAATGAAACTGAACCAATAACGGGCTGCTATGTTCAAGTACTTCTTCTCGATAGGGGCTCCGGCCTAAATCCACCTCGAGGTGCTGTCAGAGATTATGGGACCTAGCTAGCCCTTTAGGTCATCCAGAGTCTATGAAGTCATCATCCTCTGGTACTCATGCTCAAAACCTATAGCTCTGTTCAGTACAACATTTATATGATCACTGTTGCATCTCACTGTCTTACCTGGAACTACTACAGACTTCACCGGTCTGAAGGCACTAGCCTTCTTCTTCCCCTGGGTTACCAAGTCACCATATGCAGTGTAGAACTCTCTGACCGAGGTGGGGATGTATGGGCCACGGGGACTGGTGAACATGTCAAACCTGTGGTACCAAAGTATGTCCCACACAAGAGGGTACGTGTCCACCACACCATGTGTGGACAATCGCTTCTCCTCTAGGATGATCCTCAATCCCTCATCCTTTAACCGGTTGAGTAACCGAGGAGGAGGACCCTGAACTGGTGGCGTGGAACCACCGTCTGTGCCGGAGCTGGCACTATATCAGCAGCAGGAGGGGTAGATTCCGGGATCCTAGATCGATCTTGTAGAAGCCTTGCATGAATTTCTGCTCGCCGGGTCTGTAGTGGTTGGTCATCTTCAGGCTCGCAGAGTGAGACCTTAGAGTCAAAAGAATCCCCATCATTGCCGACGTTGCGCTCCTGTATCTTAGCTACGGGTGATTTCGCCTTGCCTTTGCCTCCCTTCGGAGGTGCTTTCTTTCCCTTTTGTATGGAAGAAGCTGCTCCTTCATTTTATACGATACCCCGTGCTCGTTTGCGAGGCGGCATGCCACTTTCATCTAAGTTGGTCCTAGCCATATCTTCAAAACACATTAGAAAGAGTTAGAAACATTTCAAGAAAAATGTGCAGAATTAAGGTTGCATATGAACTTGCCGAACTAATCGGTGAGACGCCGAGTCAATTTGGAGAGCCAGATTGGGCTCGCCAAAAGGATTGGCTTGAATTTTTCTTACAAACAAGGCAGTTCAACTATTTGCAGGGCCCTTCGGTGGATCACCGACATCACTCGGTGAGCTCACACCAGCCCGCCAAAATTAACAGTGTATTTTACGGGTTAGGGGTGCAGAAAGGGAGATCACAGGAAACATCCAGCGAGTCACTAAGTGAACTCAGCGAGCTCAGGCTTCCCGCCGAAAGTTACAGACTCTAACTCAGCCAAATTACGAAATTAAGGGCGGTCAAGGAGGACGTTGGCGAACTGCCGAACCGTTCGGTGAACTCGACCCAGCTCGCTAAACTACCCAACGTGCCAAATTTCAACCCTAATTTTCAAAATTAAGCCCGCAGCCCCCGAAATCAAAATCAAACACACACATTATGCAATTAATAAAAGACCCATAAGACCCATACCTCTGGGGTATTCCAACTTCCCCCGATTTGGCCAAAATTGGCTATTTGATGACATTTGCCCTTAAGAATGACGTCAAACGCTCCATCATTGGGTAAAGTACGTAATTTAACACAATTGGGGGTTACTTAGACTTCACCAAACTAAACCCAACATAAAATAACCGCAACCCAACAATTTAGAATCAATTTTAACACACAAAACTCGGGAAATCATATTTTTAAGCAATTAGGAGCAATTTCGAAACACTAAATAAGCAATCAACCACATCAAACACAATTTACGCACAGACCCAACACAAAACAACACAATTTATCGAATCCATTCGAGTTCAACCACTAATCAAGAGTTTGTGGTTTGGAAAACCAACGTGAATGCCAAATTTAGAATTTGATAAGCTAGGCGGCAATGCAATCCAAATCCAAACACGAGATCAAGAGGACAAAGCAAGTAAAATAGCAAAAATATGGGAAATCAAAAGTGCGGGTGTGAGCGTACGGGGTTAGAAATGGGAGAATATGAATGATTTTGAAATTTTAAACCGTTTGGCCTTTTAAAACCTTTCAGATCGCGACCCTTTCGGCGGTGTTAGTCATCCACGCCGAACAACTCGGTGATGCGTCGAGTGGTAACTTACCTCGCCTTTTACAGGACTCCCAGTTATCTTGGGTTCCAAACGGCGGACAAAATCGGGCTCGCCGACCTGTTCGGCGAGTCGCCGATTAATTAATTGGCCCACCGAGTTTTACAAACCTCCACCTAAAGTTTTGTTGGTCCAACGGCGGTCCAAGTCGGGCTCAATGACCTTTTCAGTGAGATGTCGAATGGACTCTATGGCTCACCAAACTGCACATTTTCAAACACACTCCACCTTTCAACCTGCACAATCAACACCCATTATTTAAAATCAAACTTAAATCATTAAAAACTTGGGTTGCCTCCCAAGAAGCCCTCTAGTTAACGTTGTGGCACGACGAAGATACCCATTTAAGATTCATTCTTGGGGTTTGCCATTGTATCACTAGGCAATCCCCCTTGTTGTTTTGGATTAAGATGTGAAGAAATTTGACCCATTTGGGTCTCCAGGTGCTTAACAGAGACTGAGTGCTAGGTCACCGTTTGGTTGAGAGTCGAAACATCCTCTTTCATCTCTTTCAGCACTTTTTTGAAAGCTTTAATTTTGGTGAGAATTCTTGAAAGCATATCTTCTATCCGACCACCCTCAGAATCCTTGAGCTTTTGACGTTTATGGGGAGGAACATACCTATCCTTCTCCACCTCTCTTTGTGTCAAACCTTTATTTCCACCCGTCCTTGGGTTGTTTGCACGATCACCTCTTCCTTGATTGGATAGAAAGTTTACTTCGTCATTGTACAACGCTTCAAATTCCCTGACACTTTTGGCTAAAATATCCAGCTGGGTTATCATTTTGGCCATATTCTGGTCTCTATCTTGATCCTTTTTGATCTGTGCTTTTGTTGTTTTACAAGTAGGAGGAGAGATTTGTTCTTTGCGAGTATACCATGCCCTGCTTGTCTTGGTCATGCAATCAAGGAGTTGGGACGCTATTGCATAGGATTGTTGCATTGTACCACCTGGCGAAAATTGATCAACCACTCATTTGTTTACCAAATCAAGGCCTGTATAGAAACATTACAGCAACACATTATCAGGAAGTCTATGAGTTGGGCATTGAAGCACCAACTTTTTAAATCTCAGCCATGTCTCATGGATTGGCTCACCTTCCAAGCGTTTGAGACCTTGGATTCCATCCCTTAGAGTCATCATCTTCGATGGGGGAAAGAATCGCACTAGAAATGTTGTGGTCAGCTCATCCCATGAGGTTATAGAGTCCCTTGGTAACTCAGCCAACCATTTAGTGGCTTCACCCATCAAAGAGAATGGGAACAACCTGAGACAGACTGATTCTTGTGATATGTTCTTAAATGAGAACGGCCCACAAACATCAACAAATTCCTGATATGCTCATTTGGATCCTCATGCGACAGCCCCCCAAATAGTCCCTTCATTATGTGGAAACCAGTGTTTCCTTCAGCTGGAGATAAACAAATGGCACCAACACCATCCACTTGGTTTGGGTCATTGATATCATTGAGATTTCTAATGTCATCTTGGTGGCCCAGTTGGCTACCATTACTTCCGTTGACACTCCTCTCCTCCTCTATTTTACACAAACAACGCAAAACCAAAAACAAAAATAAGTATATTCAACTATAACTACAAAGATCACACTTCAACTTCAATAAAAGAATTTCAAACAACACCACTCCCTGGCAGCGGCGCCATTTTGATTAACATTTCAAGCACAACTCATCCAATTCTAGGTGCAAACGATCGTTAAGCAGTACAAAACCCAACAATTGAGTTGGGATCGAATCCCACAGGGAGCTGTACATGTTCAAATTCGACTATGAAGTACACATGTGATCTAACTATCTATCGGAATAGATATTATCGGAAAAGGACACATTACAAATCAAAGGGGTGACATCAAATGTCAGATGGGGGTTTTGATTTGTAATTATCAACTACAAAGCAGTGAAATAGCAATGAAATAACAATAAAGAGAGGAATTCTTGGGATGTGATCGATTATAAGCAAATTTTGATATATGGGTAATTGAAACTACTAGAAACAATCAAATATCAGTGGGTAGGCTAGAATATAATTGAAATAGCTTTCTCTTGAACAACTATTCTGCTTCAAGTGATTTCTCTCGAACATCAACAAGCATAGCAATTAAGAACAACCCAAAACCTTAATACATCTTCTCTCTCGAGACAAATGGGTAGGACTAGGTTTAGGATTCACTCTCTCGAGCTGAACCCAAATCAACCCAATACATATGAATCATTAATCAATAATTTTAGTTCTAAAACCTCTTTCTCGAGCAAGCCAAGAACACTAGAATAAAATTGCATTTGCAACAACAATTCATAAATTAAACTATAATTAATGATTAAACCCACTTTAAAATAACATTTAAACTAGTAATTAACAATACCCACACACTAATTCAACCCATAATCACATGATCACAGCCTAAGAGTTGGGGTTTTAGCCGAACATAATAAAAAGATAAAAACCGTTACCGAATAGATTATCCAACAACTGGGTAAGAGGAATTCAAGCTTTACAATGGTCCAATTCGATGAAAATTTGAAACCCACTTGCAAAATCTCCAAATTAAGTCTCAAAACCTTCATGTCTACATAGAAACTTCAGAGAAAACTGTTCTACACTAAGATCGATTAAAAATTTGATAAAATTAGATGCTAAATTAATGTTCAAAATGTAATTTATGGTCACCGAAAATAAGCCACGAAGGGCCACTTGGCGAAATAAGTCAGGCTCGCCGAACCTCTCAGCGAGCCACCCTTTGACCTCTTCCATTGCCTTTTCACCTAAGCATTCAGCATCCTCGAGGTCTGTAACTTTGGGCGATCTATCTTTGCTTCACAGAATTACTAGGCGATTCGCCGACTGCTCCTTTTCGTCACCGACTTGGTTTCTTCCTTCAAGGCTTGGAACACTGGAACTTTAGGCGGTGATATTAGCCATTCGGCGACATGCCGAGGGCTCTTGGAAATCTTCAGGGTCGCCCTTCTTCATTTCTTTAGCTTGTTTTGTTCCTTTTTGCTTGTTAGTGTCCTTGCTTTGCTCCTCAATACATATACCTAAAAATCAAGGCATTAACTTCAGTTTATAGCATAAATTAGGCATTTGAGGATACTAAATCTATCAAAACAAAGCCCTAAATGAGTAAAAAATCTCGGACACATGAGTAACCGTCTGATTTAGTGTGGAGACGTTCTCTTTCATTTCTTTAAGGACATTGTCTGACCCTTCCACCTTATTGATAAGGCGTTCAAGCATATTTTTAGTGCGAAAGTTCTCCGGGTCAGCCCTTTGCTCCTTTGGTTTTTGACGCTCATGGGGAGGAACATATCTCTCCTTGTTACCATCCCGTACCTTCGAGTTAGTCTCACGGTCACGCCCTTCCCTGTCACGGTCTCTCCAACCGTCATCACACTCTCTATTCCAACCTTGATTTCCCCCGGCCTTGGATAGTTCAAACGGAAACCTCCTCATTGATTTGCAAGAAAACTCACTTCCTCATTATACAGAGCCTTAAAGTGTGTATCATCGAGGTTAAACCCACTAACACCAACAACATTCACAGCTTTAGAAGCACTACCCATGACGTGTTTTGACAAAAGATCCATTTGGGTTATCATTTTAACCATGTTTTCACCCCAATCTTGGTCTTTTTCTATTTGTTCTTTGGTCATGCTGAAATTAAAAGGAGACACTAATCCTCATGAGTATACCAAGCTTAGTTTATCTTTGTCATCCCATCAAGGAGAGTTGACGCTATCTCAAAAGGCTGCTGCATAATTCCTCCTCAGACAAGCTGATCAGCCACACCTTTTTTCACCGAGTCTAGACTATGATAGATGTGATGTTACAACACGTTGTTTGGAAGTCTATGAGTTGGACATTGAAGCAACAACTCCTGAAATCTCAGCTATGTTTTATGGATTTGCTCACCATCTAAACGTTTAAAACCCTGAATATTATCTCTCAATGCCATCATCCTTGAAGGAGAGAAAAATCATACATAGAATGCCTCAGTGAGCTCTTCCCAAGATGTAATTGAGTCCGCCGGTAGATCAGCTAACCATTTGGTTGCTTCTCCCATCAAAGAGAAAGGAAACAACCGAAGCCAGACTGACTCTTGTGAGATGTTTTTGAATGAGAATGGACCACATATGTCCACGAAGTTTCGAATATGATCATGGGGATCCTCATGAGCTAGCCCTCCGAATAGTCCTATCATTTGCAAGAGTTGCAACATCATGCTGCTCACGTGGAATACATTATTCCTCACAACCAGAGGCAACCAGATAGTACCTACACCACTAACCTGAATGTCATTGACATCGTTCATGTTACCGATGTTATCTTGGTGGCCATGTTGGCTACTGTTACTTCCGTTCACAATCCTCTCGTCCCCTTTTCATAAACAACAAACAACGAACACAAAACAAAGTAAGTCGATTCAACTACAACACAAGAGGATCACAATCCAAACTTCCATAAAAGATTCGAAACACCATTCCCGACGGTAGTGCCATTCTAGATAAATGCTTAAGTACACTTCATCTAATACTATGTGTAGGTGATCGCAATCTAGTATAAACCCAACAAAGAGTTGGGATCGATCCCACACGGAGTGATACAGTAGAGAATTCAAATACAAAGTTATAAATGTGTTCTAATCGATTGTTGGAATATAAATTATCGAAATCATTCAATTAAATCCAAGGGGTTAACAACAAGTGTCAAATGGGTGCTTAAGATTTTTCAATTAACAACTATAGAAAACAGGGGAGTAATCAAGTAGATGAGGGATTCTCGGGGATGTGATCGATTAAAGGCTAATTTCTCTATATGGGTTATTGTAATTTACTAACAATTGCTGAATCTTAGTGGGTAGACTAGATTATAGATGCAATAGCTTTCGCTCGAACAACTATTACGATTCAAACGAGTTCTCTAAAACCTCGACAAGCATAACACTATAAGCAGCCCAATACCTCAATTTATCTACTCTCTCGAGCTAGATAGGTATGATCGAGTTAAGATTCACTCTCTCGAACTAAATCCACAATAACCCAATCACTACAATCATCAATCGATAACCTTACTTCTAAAACCTCTTTCTCAAGCACACCAAGAACACTAAGTTAGAATTGTATTTGCAACTACAATTCATGGGTTAATACACAACTATCAATTAAATCCACTTTAAATCAGCATTTAAATCAGTAAACAACTAGACCCATACGGTAATTAGAGCAAATAATCACATGATCACACCCCCAAGAATGGGGGTTTTAGCCACACATCATAAAAAGAAAGAAATCAATACCAATTACGTTCTCCATAAACAGGGTATTAATTTGCCAATCTTTACAATGCTTCCATTCAGTTTCAAATCCAAAACCCATCTCAAAAACTACTAGAAAACTCCTAAAAACTAAGAAAAGTAATTTCCAAGATGAAAACTCAAAGTTCCACAATCTCAGGATATGATAGGATTTCTAGTTTCCTTTAGAATCTCTATTTGAAAAGAAATTTATACGTTTTCAGATTTTGGCCTGCAGGGTCACTCGGTGGAATTAGTCGAGCATCGCCAACCAAGTCAGTGATGTGCCAATGGCTCCATTCCATCACCAGTTTTCCTTGACTCTTAATCCTTTAGACCCTGTAACTTTAGGCGATCCAAGTTTTTATCACCGATCCATTCGGCTGTTCGCCGAAGTTCCAAATTCAACGCCAAGTTGGTTTCTCCCCAGGGCTGGCAGGCTAAAACTTTAGGCAAGCTGAAGTGCCACTCGGTGATTCGCCAATGGCTTCGGTTTACTATCTTCAGCCTTTTTCATCTTTTTTGTCACTCTTTTTTGCCTGGTACGATCCTTGCCTTGCTCTTTTGCCTTTATATCTGCAAATTAACATTAAAACATCAGTTTAGAGCATAAAATAGGCATCGAATACACTAATACAATGAATAACAAGCCCTAAATGAGTCAAAATCCCTATATCATCAGCCGTGATGGCCCAAGCCAATAGGGAGGTTGTGGTTCCCGTGAACCCAAATGTGGGTACGGCGACATCTAGAGTGAGGGACTTCACTAGGAATAATCCTCTAGAGTTTCATGGTTCTAATGTTGAGGAAGATCCCCAAGAGTTCATTGATGAGGTTTATAAGCTGTTGATGATCATGGGAGTGACTCCGGTGGAAAAGGTGGATTTGGCCGTTTATCAACTTAAAGGTATTGCTCAAATTTGGTTCAACCAATGGAAAGAAGTGAGACCGGAAGATGCGGGTCCTCTTAATGGGGAAAGTTCAAAGTTTATTTCCTTGATAGATTCTTTCCTCTTGAGATGAGGGAGGCAAAGGTGCTTGAATTCATCAATCTTCTTCAAGGAAGTATGAGTGTGAAGGAATATGCTTTGAAGTTCACACAACTATCTAGATATGCTCCCACTATGGTTGCCGACCTTAGGGCAAGGATGAGTAAGTTCGTTTCGGGTGCATCCGAAATGGTGGTTCAAGAATGTTGTACCGCCATGCTTGTTAATGACTTAAACATATCTCATCTCACGGTTCATGACCAAAAGATCGAAGAGGAGAAACTTAAGAAAAGGTCTAGGGAGACAAAGAGGGCTAAGATCGGTGATGGTAATTTCTCTCGTACAAGGTCCGATGGACATGGTCGTTATAGATTTAGACAAACGTTTTCTGGTCAATGTTCCTCCAATGGTTCTACTAGGTTCAACAAAGACAGGGTGTCTAACGCTAAGCCTCAAGAAGGGAATGGTAGTGGGTCTATATTTCCTACTTATGCTAGGTGTGGAAGAAAGCATAAGGGTATATGTCTAGCGGGTTCCAATGCTTGTTTTGGTTGTGGTAATATGAAGCACAAGGTAAGGGATTGTCCTTCAGTTGCTAAGAATGAAGGAAATAATCACTAGAGGCCTCAACCAAATCCTTCATCCGGTCCAAATGGTTCGAGTTCCAATGCTCTAAAGAAAAAAAGATTCTATGCACTTCAGACTCGTAGTGAACAAGAGGGTTCTCCTGATGTGTTTACTGAGTTATTTAAAGTCTTCCAACTTGATGTTTATGCTTTACTTGATCTCGGTGCTACCTTGTCTTTTGTGATGCCATATGTGGCTCTAAGGTTTGATGTTCTTCTGGATGTGTTGTTAGATCCTTTTTTTGTCTCTACTAATATTGGTGATTCCATTATGGCTAGGAGGGTCTATAGAAAGTGTCCCATCTCCTTGTCCCACAGAGTTACTCTTGTTGACTTGGTAGAGCTCGATATGCTAGATTTTGACGTTATCCTTGATATGTATTGGCTACATTCTTTGTATGTGTTTAATCGGAAGGATCTAAATCTTTGCCAAAGAAGGTGGCTATAGTTATTGAAAGATTATGATATGAATGTTCTCTATCACCCAAGTAAAGTGAATGTTGTGGCAGATGCTATTAGTCGGTTATCTATGGTAGTGTTGCTAATATTGAAGAAGAAAAAAAAGAGTTGGTTCGGGATGTTCATAGATTGGCCCGATTGGGTGTTCAGTTAGTGGACTCTACCAAGGGTGGTGTTATGGTTCACAATAGTTCAGAATTGTCTTTCGTGGCGGATGTAAAAGCTAAGCAAGGTCTTGATCCATTTTTTGTCGACTTGAAAGAAGCAATGCTTAAAAAGTCTGTAGAGTCTTTCTCCCAAGGGAGAGATGGTGTGCTTAGATATCAAGGTCATTTGTGTATTCCTAATATTGATAACTTGAGGGAACAAATCTTGTCAGAAGCCAACAGTTCTTGATATTCCATTCACCCGGGAGCCACCAAGATGTCCCGTGATATGCGGGAGATCTATTGGTGGAATGAGATGAAGAAGGATATTGCGGGATTTGTGGCTAAATTTGCTAATTTTCAACAAGTGAAAGTTAAGCATCATAACCCAGGAGGTTTGTCCCAAGATATTAGCATTCTTACTTGGAAGTGGGAGGATTTGAATATGGACTTTATTGTTGGTTTGCCTGGCACCCGGCGACAACATTACTCAGTTTGGGTTATAGTAGATCGAATGATGAAATCAACTTATATTATTCCAGTCAATGTTTCTTATTCGGTGAAAGATTATGCTAAGTTGTACTTGAGAGAAATGGTAAAGTGGCATGGAGTGCCTTTGTCCATTATCTCCGATCGTGGTACCCAATTCACTTCGTAGTTTTGGAGATCCTTTCAAAAGGGTCTTGGTACTCGTGCTAAGCTTAGTATGGCCTTTCATCCACAAACCGATAGGCAAACGGAACGTACTATCCAAACATTGGAATATATGTTGAGAGCTTGTGTGATTGATTTCAAGGGTAATTGGGATGATCACTTGCCTTTGATTGAGTTTTCTTATAACAATAGTTACCACTCGAGTATTGGTATGTCTCAATTTGAGGCATTGTGTAACACCCCGTAGCCGTAAGAGGAACGATAGTAAAATTTCAGGATTCCCAGGTGTCTCCCACGAGGGGAAACCACGCCATGTGGTAGGACCCATGCCCCGTAGATGGGCCTCGTGGATGAGCCCCATGGAAAACTGCTCAAGGCAGTGACCTACACCCACGCACCGTGGATGGGTCCACGGCTCATAGTTAGGGATCTATAGGTCAAGGTCCAGAAAACCAATCCCCAGCCACCAACACACGTTCACCAGGATGGACCATATGTCTATCCACGGTCCGTTGGAGTGGTCTCGTGGTTGGGGTCTGTGGGATGATTAAGTGAGGACTAAAGGGTTTTTTCCAATTTTAATTAAATTGAAGTGGTGTCATTTTTCCTAAGTCTAGAAGTTGGAAAAAGAAGAAGAAATTGGAGCTAGGTCAAGAACAAGTCTCCCAATCTCCAAGCTTTTGAGGGCATTGTAACCAAGGTATGTTAGATTTTCATCCATGGATATCTTCCATCCATGGAGTCCCTTAGAAATCCCCCAATTTGATGAAGAATTCCCCATTCTAGCTAGGGTTTCTTCTAATGTTGTGGGTTATGGTGATTGTTCATCCAACTGTGTGGATTGTGATTGTTTATGATAGAATTCATATAAATGCATGTTATTGGAGTGAAACTACATGTATCCATGCCTATTCCATGATTATAACCTAGAATAGATATAGTTGGGTTGATGCCATGAAGGGAAACTTTGTGGGTTTAGGCTTGTCCTTATAGCATGGATGAATTATGATAAGAATTGCTTGATAATGAAGCTTAGATGATGATCATGATATCTAGGGCTTGAGAGTTAAGCTTATGATATGAATTTTTGGTAAGTGATGTTATTGTTGAGGAAGAGATACTTCCCACATGAATTGCCTAATTATGAAGGTATGAATGTGAAAGGCTTGCTCACATAAATGATTCTAGGTTTGAAAGGAGTTTTCACCTAAAATGAATCCAGAGTAAAAGATGATGTAATTATTGAGGCTAGAGGCGATTACCCTTGACCTCCATATGAACGGATATGAGGTGATTCCCATACTCCTTAGAGTTGAACAAGAGGTGAGTCCCCACGTTCCTATTATGATGAATGGACATGGAGGCGAGTACCCATGCTCCTTATGAAATGATGTGTAGGTGAGTACATGTGTCATATGATGAGGTTGTGGAGGCGAGTATCCGCAATCTAAAAGTAAGTAAGGTAAGAGGCGAATACCTATTAACCTTTGTAACTTAGGCAAAGAGGCGAATCCCCATGTGTTTAAAAGTAGGTATGAATTATGAGAACTATGATATAAAGAATGAATAGCTTGGATTGTTCCCTGAGATGCCTTCCATGAGGTAAGTTGACTAGAGGCGGAGGACCCAAGTCATGACTAAGGATGAGTAAGGTTGCTTCATAAGTATTCCTTTCTTATTATGATATTGATGTATGTGCATGATTAAGCTTATGGCTTATGTTGACGAACCATGATTTTTATGTTTTTTATGCTAGCTATCATATTTAGTACTTAATTGTACTAACACATACTTTTGCATACATTCTTATCAAATGTAGGGTCCGACGACTTAGATTCTCACACTCGTGGCTAGCTTCGGTGTTGATCAACGGTGTGAGGATTTGGTGAGTCCTCATTGTGTTCGAGTACGTGATCAGCATTTTCTATCATGTTTTCTTTTATGTCTTGGACTATTGTATGGGCTGCGCGTCCCAAGACTTATTCATGTTTTTTTAGATTGTTTCTGACTATGGTATTAGACTTCTGCTCATTTTTATAAAAGACTTTAATTGTATTGAAAAGTTTTAATTCCCGCTCATTTCTATATCTTTATGTTATGATATGCTAAGTGGATTGTATGTGGCCTCTCAGAGTCTTATACGCCTTGTTACATCTAGGGGGTACCCCTAGGTTGTGACAAACTTGGTAATCATAGCACAAGGTTTAGAATGGTTCTAGGATGTCTCAAACCACGTCAAGTAGAGTCTTGTTCATAAGAGTGAAGCTCGCCACATTTATGAATGAGAGGCTACTAGATGTTAGGAAAGTTCAATTCTTCATTTCTTAAAGTCATGCCATGGAGTTTAACTCTATAAAGACTTTCTCCTAATCCTTACCTGATGGTTTTCAGGATATGACTAATAGAAGGACTAATGCTAGGACGACTGAGGGAGATAATGTGGGACAAAAAGTTCCTCCCCAAGCTCCTCCTCAAGCTCCGATTTATCCTTTGACTGACAATGTGACGAATGCAGAGTTTAGGATGGCTTTCAAGTGTTGGCTCAAGCCTTTACGGTACAAGCCAATAGAGACGTGGTAGCTCCCATAAACCCAAATGTGGGTACGGTGGTGACAAGAGTGACGAACTTTACAAGGATGAACCCTCCTGAATTTTATGGCTCCAAAGTTGAGGAAGATCCTCAAGAATATATCGACAAGGTCTATAAGATGCTTGCTATTATGGGATTAACACCGGTAGATAAGGCGAAGTTAGCTACTTACCAACTCAAAGGGGTTGCACATATTTGGTTTAATCAATGGAAGGAGGCTAGGTCGGAAGAAGCGGGTCCCATTGAATGGGAAAGATTTAGAAGTGCTTTTCTTGATCGATTTTTCCCTCTTGAGATGAGAGAGTCCAAGGTGCTAGAGTTCATTAACCTTAGGCAAGGAAATATTAGTGTAAGGGAATACACTTTTAGGTCCACTCATCTATCTAAGTATGCTCCTTCTATTGTGGAATATCGAAGAAGCAAGATGAGTAAGTTTGTGTCGGGAGTGTTCGGCTTGGTTGTTAAAGAACGTTGCACCGCTATGCTTGTCCATGACATGGACATTTCTCCCCGTATGGTGCATTCCCAACAAATTGAGGAAGAAAATCTCAAGGAAAGATCTAGAGAGGAAAAGAGAGCAAGAGTGGATGATGGTAACTATTCACATTTTAGGTCCGGTGGGCGGGGTCATTCAAGGTTTTGGCAAGAGTTCTCCGGGCAAGGTTCTTCAAATGCTTATCAAAGGTCTAACAATGAAAGGGTTTCTAACCTTAAGCCTCATGGAGATTGTAGTAAATCCGCTATGCCTACTTGTGCCAACTGCGGGAGAAACCATGAGGGTAAGTGTCTAGCGGGTTCGAATGCTTGCTTTGGGTGGGGAAAGACGAATCATAAGATAAGGAATTTTCCTTTGGTTGCTAAGAATGAAGGAGATAACCATCGTAGGGCTCAGCCCAACCCCTCATCAGGTCCAAGTGGTTCGGGTGCAAGTGCTCCTAAGCAAAACCGCTTTTATGCTTTTCAAACTAGAGGTGATCAAGAGAGATCCCCGGATGTGGTGACCGGTAGATGTGTATGCTTTACTTAATCCAGGAGCTACGTTGCCTTTTGTGACACATTATGTGGCCATGAGGTATGATGTGCTCCCTGATGTGTTATTAGAACCTTTTTCTGTCTCTACTCCTATTGGTGATTCTGTATTGGCTGAAAGGGTATATAGAAGTGATCCCGTTGCATTATCCCATAGAGTTACTCTTGTTGACTTGGTATAACTTTATATGTTAGACCTTGATGTCATTATTGGGATGGATTGGTTGCATTCATTTTATGCGTCTATAGATTGTAAAACTCGTGTAGTCAAGTTTCAATTTGTAAATGAGCCTATCCTAGAGTGGAAGGGGGAAAATTCTATGCCTAGAGGTCAATTCGTTTCTTACCTTAAATCTAGAAAGATGATCTCTAAAGGTTGTGTTTATCATATAGTTAGGGTGAGGCATGTGGATTCCGAAGTCCCTAGTCTTAAGTCATTCCCCATTGTTAAAGAGTTTTCGGAAGTATTCCTGGATCATTTTCCCTGTATTTCTCCCGAAAAGGAAATAGACTTCGGTATTGACCTTCTCCCAGATACTCGACCTATCTCTATTTCTCCTCATAGAATGGCTCCGGCGGAACTTTAGGAGTTGAAAGAACAATTGAAGGACCTATTGGATAAATGTTTCATATGACTAAGTATCTCACCATGGGGTGCTGCGGTGTTGTTTGTTAAGAAAAAGGATGGTTCACTCTGAATTTGTATTGATTATCAATAATTGAACAAGGTGACCATTAAGAATAAGTATCCTCTTCCAAAGATCGATGATTTATTTGACCAACTTCAAGGGGCAAGTTATTTCTCTAAGATTGATCTCTAGTCGGGTTATCACCAATTGAGGGTCAAAGATGATGACATCCCAAAGACGGCTTTCCGAACTCACTATGGTCATTATGAGTTTCTAGTATGTCATTTGGTTTGAATAACACTCCGGCGGCGTTTATGGACTTGATGAATAGAGTGTTCTGACATTTTCTTGAAATGTTTGTGATCGTGTTTATTGATGATATTTTGATCTATTCAAGAAATGAGAATGAGCATATGGATCATTTGAGGATAGTGTTGCAAATCCTAAAGGACCAACAACTTTTCGCAAAGTTTAGTAAATGTGAATTTTGGTTTAGATCCGTGACTTTCTTAGGCCATATTGTTTCAAGCAAGGGTATTGAAGTATATCCAATTAAGACAGATGCGGTCAAGAGTTGGCCTAGACCTCTATCACCGACAGATATTAGAAGCTTCTTGGGTTTGGACGGATATTATAGAAGGTTTGTTGAGGGGTTTTCCTCTATTGCTTCTCCTTTGACGTCCTTGACTCAAAAGAAGACTAAGTTCATATGGTCGGATGCTTGTCAGAAAAGTTTTTAAGAATTGAAAGATAGACTTACTTCCGCTAAGGTGTTGACTTTACCAGAAGGTGCGTATGGTTTTGTTGTATATTGCAATGCCTCTAGAGTTGGATTGAGATGTGTGCTTATGCAAAATGGTAAGTGATTGTCTATGCTTCAAGGAAACTTAAGGTTCATGAGAAGAAATATCACTACCGTCGCCAACTTAAGGTCGTGGGTATCATGTTGATGTTTTCACCGACCATAAGAGTTTACAATATGTCTTTACCCAAAAAGATCTAAATCTTGACACAAAAGGTGGCTTGAGTTGTTGAAGGATTGTGACATGAGTGTTTTTTATCACCCCGGCAAAGCTAATGTATAGAGGATGCTCTTAGTAGGTTGTCCATGGGTAGTGCTTCTCACATTGATGAGAATAAGAAAGAATTGTTACGAGATGTACATAGATTGGCCCGTTTGGGTGTTCGGTTAGTAGACTCTACCAAGGGTGGTGTCATGGTTCATAATGGTTCCGAGTCATCTTTTGTGAGTGAGGTGAAAGCTAAGCAATGTCTAGATCTGATTTTGGTAGAATTGAAAGAAGCGGTACTCAAGAAGTCCGTTGAGGCTTTCTCCCAAGGGGGAGATGGGGTACTTAGATACCTAGGCCGATTATGTGTTCCAAATGTTGATGAGCTAAGGGAACAAATTTTGGCAGAAGCCCATAGTTCTTGATAATCCATTCACCCGGGAGCCCCCTGGATGTACCATGATTCACGGGAGGTCTATTGGTGGAATGGGATGAAGAGGGATATTGCGGGATTTGTGGCTCAAGGTCCAAATTATTAACAAGTAAAGGTTGAACATCACAATCCGGAAGGTTTAGCTCAAGATATTAGCATTCCTACTTGGAAGTATGAAGACATAAATATGGACTTTATAGTAGGGTTGCCACGCACTCGGCACCAATATGATTCGATTTGAGTGATAGCAGACCGAATGAAAAAATCGGCCCATTTCATGCCCGTCAAGGTTTCTTATGTGGTGGAAGACTATGCCAAGTTGTATTTGAGAGAAATAGTAAGTTTTCATGGTGTGCCATTGTCCATTATATCTGATAGAGGTACTCAGTTTATTTCTCAGTTTTGGAAATTATTCTAAAAGGGTCTTGGCACAAAAGTGAAGCTTAGAATGGCTTTTCACCCACAAACCGATGGGCAAGTGGAGAAAACGATCCAAACTTTAGAGGATATGTTGAGAGCACGTGTCATCAATTTCAAGGGAAGTTGGGATGATCACTTGCCATTGATAGAGTTCACTTATAATAATATCTACCATTCTAGTATTGGTATGGCCCCCTTTGAAGCTCTTTATGGTAGGAGGTGTAGATCTCCAATAGGGTGGTTTGAAGTGGGTGAAGTTGCCTTGATCGGACCCGAGCTAGTTCATGAGGCTATGGAAAAGGTCTGGCTTATTAGAGAGAGGTTGAGGACCTCCCAAAGCCGACAAAAGTCCTATGCTGATGTTAGAAGAAGAGACCTTGAGTTTGAGGTTAGTGATTCGGTCTATTTGAAAATCTCACCCATGAAGGGTGTGATGTGATTTGGGAAGAAAGGAAAACTTCGTCCCCGATTTATAGGCCCATATCAAATCTTGAGACGTGTTGGTAAGATTGCTTATGAGTTAGATTTGCCAAATGAGTTTGCAACCGTGCATCCCATTTTCCATGTCTCTATGCTGAAAAAGTGTGTTGGACATCCGACATCCATAGTTTACCTTGAAAAATTGGCAGTTGATGAAGGTCTTTCATAAGACGAAGTTCCGATTGAGATTTTGGACCGGCAAATTAAGAAATTGAGGAACAAGGAAGTTGCTTCCGTAAAGGTTTTGTGGAGAAACCACTTGGGAGGCCGAGGCCGATATGAAGTCCCGATATCCTCATCTCTTTTCTTCTACTCTAGCTTGAGGTAATGAGTTTCCTCTTGATTTGTTTTATGTTGAGAAGTCATGTGTGTTTTATATGTTTCCATGATTTCTTTATGTGAATCTTCATGAAGTAGCTTGAGTATTAGAAGAAATGACTTATGTGAATTATTTTCCTCATGTTGTAGTGCATTGAGTATGAGTTGCCTATAGACTTCATGAGATGAGTTGATGAACAAGTTTTAGTTATGCTTTTTGAGATTGAATGCCCTATGAGCTCCATGAGATTGTGTTGAGCATCCTTTTAAGTTTGGAGATGATAGTACCTCCTTGAATGTAAGAAATCTGAAATTTAATGCATATTAGGTTGTTAGATGTGGTTCCTACCTCCTTAGGGAGCTTTGAGTATGTTTGGCTTGGAGTTGATGTTTCCTCCTTAGTTGTGTGCATTTTGATGAGTTGCATGCATGATGGGCTTCTAGTCTTGAGTCTTTTCGTTTAGAAACGTGCTTAGAATCTCATTCGAGGATGAATGTTCCCTAAGGGGGAGCTATTGTAACACCCCGTAGCCGTAAGAGGAAAGATAGCAAAATCTCAGGATTCCCAAGTATCACCCACGAGGGGTAACCACACCACGTGGTAGGACCCACGCCCCGTAGGTGGACCTCCTGGATGAGCCCCATGGAAAACTGCCCAAGGTAGTGACCTACGCCAGGACCAACGCCCCGTGGATGAGTCCACGACTTGTGGCTAGGCGTCCGTAGGTCATGGTCCAGAAAATCAATCCCCAGACCACCAACCCACATTCACCAGGACGGACCGTAGGTCCATCCACGGTCCGTCGGCATGGTATCGTGGGTGGAGCCTGTGGGACGGTTAAGTGAGGGATTAAGGGTCTTTTAGGGTATTAATTAAATTGAAGTGGTGTCGTTTTTCCTAAGTCTACACCACCTATATAAGTATTTTTAACCCCCAAAATCCCCTAAATTAACTCATTCTCTCAAATCCCAAAAGAAAACCCAAAACTCCTCTCAAAATTCATCTCTCTAGAAGTTGGAAGAAGAAGAAGAAGTTGGAGCTAGGTCAAGAGAAAGTCTCTCAATCTCCATGCTTTTGAGGGCATTGTAACCAAGGTATGTTAGCTTTTCATTCATGGATATCTTCCATCCATGGAGTCCCTTAGAAATCTCCAATTTGATGAAGAATTCCCCATTCTAGCTAGGGTTTCTTCCAATGTTTTAGGTTATGGTGATTGTTGATCCAATTGTGTGGATTGTGATTGTTTATAATAGAATTCATATAATTATATGATATTAGAGTGAAACTACATGTATCCATGCCTATTCCATGATTATAACCTAAAATTGATATAATTGGGTTGATGCCATAAAGGGAAACTTTGTGGGTTTAGGCTTGTCCTTATAAAATGGATGAATTGTGATTAGAATTGTTTGAGAATGAATCTTAGATTATGATCATGATATCTAGGTCTTGAGAGTTACTTCATGAAGTAACCTTGGTTCATCATAACTTTACTTGTTTGTGGAAGTAGCCTTAACCGACATATAAGACCATGTGAGCTAGCAACATGGAATCCAGTGTCTACCCCACACCGAAAAGGGGTGTCCTACTTGCCACGGTAAGGACAATGAAATTCTAGCTACTGTGGATCCACTAGCTAATGTCTATCTAGACAACCTATGTTGGCACATAGTTATGGGACACGGGTAATAGCCACTTGTCAACTCGGTTCTAAGCTTAACTTCCACGAAATTGTTCTTGATCCTATTCATCATAAGTATAAAGGAACATGTGTGATAACTTCTTGTCCTTACATCGTGTGACATGGGTAATCACCTCCTGTCATTCATTTAGAGAGCATGGGTAATCACCTCTTGCCTCACCATTAGATTAGTTTCTTAGCAGTAGTTCATTTTAGGTTAGAAAACCTTGCAATCCTAAGAACCCTTATCATGTGAGAAAACCTTTCCCAATTCATGCTTGCATGTGTATATGAGAAATCCTTTCAACAACACAACAATAGCAAAATCATCATTGATACTTCACTCTCAAAGAATCCTTAAAACATTTACAAAAGCTTCATAAGGACATGCATAATTTCATAATTCACCTTTCAAGGTTCAAAACCCACTTTCAATCATTAACATCCAGAAGACATGGGTTAGACTTAAATTCACGTAAATTCATCATAACTTAATAAAATTCTATCAATTCATGATTGATTTCATATAATCTTCTTTCATAATCAAAAATCCACATTATATGCTCATAATTTGGAAAACATGGTGATTACATGGGTTCATGGGGAAATCATCATAAAATCATGAGATCAACTCAATTCATGCATCATAGATCATAAATCAATCAATTAGATAAACAACTAGGACAACCCACAACATTGAAGAAAACCCTAACTCAATTGGGGAATTTTAGCATGATTTCATAACTCTTATGTATTTTTATCATTCTTAGTACATTACATGTACTAATACATACTTATGCCTACATTATTTTATAATGTAGTATCCGACGCTCATACCTCTCACACTTGTGGCTAGTTGACCACTCTCTCTCTCGGATTCAAAGATTGGTGAGTCCTCATGTTCTAAGGACGAAGACACTTTCATAGCTTTATATCTTTTAAGTTTTTTGACTTTGAACGTGGTGTATGTGTTAAGTCCCAATGAATTCTTTTAAGTTAGTAGATGGCTTGTTGAGACTATGTTAGACTTCTGCTTTCTCAAACTCTTTTATGATATATGACAATTTTATTTGAAATTTTTATTTCTATTATCTTATATGGTTTATGCTAAGTGGATTCTTTAGGGCCTCACAGGGTTCTATACGCCATTATATTCCTAGGGTATACTTTAGATTGTGACAAACATGGTATTCAGAGCACAAGGTGTAGAAATATCCTATGATGTCTCACAAGCCACGTCAAGTAAAGTCTTGTTGATGAGTGTGAAGTGCGCCATATTTATGAATAAAAGGATATAAGATGTTTAGGAAACTCCACTTCTTTTATCATTCTAAAGTCATGTTATAGAATGTAACTCTATATGTCTCTCTCCTAATGTTTAGCCGATGCTTTTAAGGATATGGACCCTTGAAGAGCATGCCCTATAAGGAATGCGGGTGAGATTGTGCAACAAGAAGCTCTTCAAGATCCTCAAGTTTCGGCCAACCCCTTGGCCGAGAAAGTGACTAATGATGAGTTTTGAGCCGCATTTTATGCATTGGTCCAAGCTATGATGGCTCAAGAAAATAAGGAGGTTGTGGCTCTCTTGAACCCAAGGGTGGATACGTTGGCAACTAGATTGAGGGACTTTACTAGGATGAATCCCCTAAAATTCTTCGGTTGTAAACGATAGGAAGATCCTCAAGAGTTCATCAATGAGGCTCACAAGATTTTAGAGATCATGGGTATCACTCTGGTAGAAAAGATGGAATTAGCCGCTTACCAATTCAAAGGTGTTGCTCAAGTGTAGTTTGAACGATAGAAGATGGAGAGGGCGACTCATGGGGTCCTCTCAATTGGGAGAAATTTAAGGTTTCTTTTGTTGATAGGTTTTTTCCCCTTGAGATGAGGGAGGAAAAGGTACTTGAGCTCATTAACCTTTGTCAAGAAAATATGATCGTGAGCGAGTATGCTTTGAAATTCACATAATTATCCAAATATGCTCCAACTATGGTTGCTGATCCAAGGACAAGTATGAGTAATTTTGTGTCACGTGCTTCTTACTTGGTGGTCAAAGAATGCCTAACCTCCATGCTTGTTAACAAGATGGATATCTCCTGTTTGATGGTTCATGCACAACAAATCAAAGAACATAAACTTAAGGAGAATACTAGGGATTCAAAAAGGGCTAGGATAGACAATGGTGGTTTCTCATATTCAATGTCCGGTGGAGGTAAATGTTCTCAAGGTAAAGGTTCTAATGAGAAAATGGTGTCCGAGTATTAGAGGTGTGGAAGAAACCATAGAGGTGGGTGTTTAGCTAGTTCTAATGCATGTTTTGGTTGTGGAAAGACGGATCATATAAGACAAAAGATAGTTTTTTTGTTGCGAGGAATGAGGGTGATACTCATCGACGGGATCAACCTTACCCTTATTCAGGTTCTAGTGGTGGTTAGAAATAGAATAGGTTTTATGCTCTTCAGATTTGACAAGATCATAAGGGTGGGAGATGCACTAATTTGTAAGTTATGGTCTTTTAGCTTGTGGTTATACGTTGCTTGATATTGGGTATTTAGTTGGCTATGGAATTACTCCATGCATGTTTATTTTTTTTGAGGTTGACCTTGAAATGTTTATGGAAATTTCTTAAGCATTTCATTGTATCGATGGTTTCGTGGTTGTTAAGGCTTTGGTTCTATGCTTTATTTGAGGGAGATGGATTCAAATTACTAGAGAGGTTTTCTCTTAAGGGGGAGATAGTTATCTTCATGGTGGGTGTGTAGAACTATTTAAATTATTTGAAGGATTCTTTTCTATGGTTTGATATGTGAAAGAACAAAGGCGATGTTATATCTTAGTATCCCTATCGCTTTCTCTTATCTTCGGGTCTAGCTTGAGGAATTAAACCCTAATGTTCACTCTTTAGGGCTCTTGTGTTATAGTCATTCCCATGTTTCCTCATGCATGCATGCTCATGAAAAATATGACTTTTAAGAATTTGATTTAGATTGAATGCTTATGTGGAATTGTGTATGATTTGCATGTATACCTTATGAAATGTTGTTTTGGATATGTTTTAGCTGGGAGTCGATGTTCCTATTTGGTTATATGAATTTTTATAAAGTTACATTCATGTTGGGTTATGAGTTCCTCCTTCTCTTTTCATGCTAATTTGAGTTTCATTCGAGGATAAATGTTCCCAAGGGGGAGATATTGTAACACCTTTGACTTGGAGATGGTTAATGAAGATTAACGGGAAGGTCAAGAGCCCTAAAACAGACCATGGACCCTTCACTCAAGCCTAAATGGCTCGTGAAAGGGACCACAATGGATTTTGGGGAAGCGCCCTGGCCGTTTAGGGCCATCTGTGTGGCACCCTCGACAACTAGTTAATAGTTGGACGGACCATTAAGGGGTCCTTTTAGGTCACCCTCAGCTTTTTAAGTTAAGGTCATTTTGGTCTTTCCCCTATATGTTTGGTACCTAAGCTATGTCGTTTTAACCCTATTTAAAGACATATATAAGTTATTTAAGTCCTAAAAGAACCCATTTTAAATCATTCACCTAATTCCTTAATTTCCCTCCAAGTTCATCCCCAAAATCCTCTCTAAGGCTATGGAAGAAAAATGTAGGGTTTCATTCAAGATTCCAATTCACCATAGGTTTTGGGCATTGATCACTAAAGTATGTTAGTATTCACCTATGGAGTCATTTCCTCCATATGATTCCTAAAATCTTCAATTTTTACAACTTACATTCTCAATTCAATGTAGGATCCGGCGACTTAGATTCTCACATTCGTGGCTAGCTTCGTTGTTGATCAAGGAAGTGAAGATTTGGTGAGTCTTTATTGTGTTCGAGGATGTGATCACCCTTTTCTATCATGTTTTCTTTTATGTCTCGGACTATTGTATGGACTGCATCCCAAGACTTTACTCGTGTTTTTCAGATAGTTTGAGACTATGGTATTAGACTTCCGCTCATTTTATAAAAGACTTTGATTGTATTGAAAAGTTTTAATTCTCACTCATTTCTATTACTTTATGTTATGATATGCTAAGTGGCTTATATGAGGCATCTCGGGTCTTATACGCCTTATTACATCTAGGGGGTACCCCTGGGTCGTGACAAACTTGGTAATCAAAGCACAAAGTTTAGAATGGTTCTAGGATGTCTCAAACCACGTCTAGTAGAGTCCTGGTCATAAGTGTGAAGCGCGCCACATTTATGAATGAGAGGCTATTAGATGTTTAGGAAACTTCACTTCTTCATTTTTTAAAGTCATGCCATTGACTTTAACTCTATAAATTCTTTCTCCTAATCTTTACCCGATGGTTTTTAGGATATGACTACTAGAAGGACTAATGCTAGAAGGACTGAGGGAGACAATGCGGGACAAGTTCCCCCCCAAGCTCCTCCTCAAGCTCCGATTGATCCTTTGGCTGACAATGTGACGAATGCGGAATTTAGGATGGATTTTCAAGTGTTGGCTCAAGCCGTGATGGCAAAAGCCAATAGAGATGTGCTAGCTCCCATGAACCCAAATGTGGGTACGGCGGCGGCAAGAGTGAGGGATTTTACAAGGATGAATCCTCCTGAATTTTATGGCTCCAAAGTTGAGGAGGATCCTCAAGAATTTATTGACAAGGTCTATAAGATACTTGCTATTATGGGAGTAACACCGGTAGAGAAAGCGGATTTAGCCTCTTACCAACTCAAAGGGGTTGCACATATCTTTATCGCCGACAGATATTAGAAGCTTCTTGGGTTTAGCCGGATATTATAGAAGGTTTGTTGAGGGGTTTTCCTCGATTGCTTCTCCTTTGACAGCCTTGCACATTCCGATATAGGTTCAGACATAAATTTTTATGACATAGATTTAAATGATTAACTACGACTACCTACAATATTGGTTAGAAACAATGGAAAATATAAAATTAACACAAATATCAATGTATATAAATCTCAATGAATATATAAAAACCCAA
>JAJONR010004684.1:0-41280 GCA_029582245.1 Solanum etuberosum | reverse complement strand
CCTAGCTTGAAGGAGAAAAATCAAGAAAACCTTTCTTGAGATTTCTTGAATTAGTTTCTTGAAACTCTATGGCCAAGAATTATGATTTTCATTAGTGATTCATAATTGTATGGAGGAATTTGAGTTGGAAAGAATGAAATTCTTGGAAAAGGACTTACATTGAAGAAGAATCTTGAAAAAGATTGAAAGAATCCTGAATGAAGTCTTCTACTTTGATTTTTCCTTAGGGTTTTGTCTTAGGGTTTGAGACAGAAGAGAATGATGGATTAAAAGATGAAAATCTGATTGTTTTGAGCCTTATATTAGTCAAGAAATTCGTTTAGGTTTTTCTTGGAGGTAAAAAGACAAAAAGACCCTTTTTAATATTTTTCCGTTGGCTAATTCGTCACTACACTGTATCAGTTACTAAAATTGTCATAACTTTTTACTCAGATATTAGATTGACGCAAAATTAGTGGCGTTGGAAAGAAGATTCAAATACCTTTAATTTGATAGTTATGGGCCACGTAACTCCTTATATTCTAAGAGATATGGTCGTTTGAATTTGACCCTAGTAGAAGCTTACATCAAAACTTAATCGATAAGGAAACTTTCAACTCTACTTTGTGCTAGGGATTCTAGTGACCTTAATTCATATCCAAATCATTCCCACACTAAAGAATTTACCTTTACACATATGAGTAATTTATGAATCACCCGATATGACCCTACAAAGCAAACTCGGTGGAGTTTGAAAGAGGATTCCAAGACCTTTCATTTGATATCTTATGGGCCAATAACTCTTCCTGTAATGAAAGTTATGATTATTTGAAGTTGACTCAAAACTCATACTTAGCATAACTTGCCAAAATTTCCAAATTTACTCTTTCCAAAAATAGATCTTTCTAATTCTAGTTCTTTCTAAGGCGGGATGTTACAATATCTCCCCCTTGGGAAAATTCATCCTCGAATGAGATCACTCTAAGTAGACTAAGTGTGTAACATCTAACATTCAGCTCAAACACCCAACAAGCAATTTATAACACAACATTTCAACTTAATTAAATGCCAAGAAAAGGATTAGTACCTTAATTTGGAATTTCTCCGGACTCAAAGAGATGTGGGTATCTCTTCTTCATATCCTCCTCAGCTTCCCAAGTAGCTTTCTCAACAAACTGATTTCTCCACAAAACCTTGACTGATGCTACCTCCTTGGTTCTCAACTTGCGAACCTGATGATCTAGAATCTGAACGGGAATCTCCTCATAAGATAAGCTATCCTTAATACCAATATCTTCAGTAGGTATGATAAGTGAAGGATCGCTCATACACTTCTTCAACATTGAAATATGAAACACCGGATGGACCACTGCTAACTCTGATGGTAGCTCCAACTCATAAGTTACATTGTCAATCCTCTTGGATATCCTGTAAGGACCAATATACCGGGGACTAAGTTTCCCCTTTTTACCAAATCTAGTAACACCCTTAATGGGTGAAACCTTCAAGTAAACCCAATCATCTACTTCAAACTCTAAGTCTCTTCTCGTAACATCTGTATAGGATTTCTGATAACTCTGCGCTGTTTTCAACCTCTCTTGAATAGTCTTAAATTTTTCCATGGCTTGGTGAACCAAGTCTGGTCCTAACAACCCAGCTTCTCCAACCTCAAACCATCCAATCGGAGATCTAAATATTCTCCCATAAAGAGCCTCATAAGGAGCCATCTGGATGCTAGAGTGATAACTATTGTTGTAAGCAAACTCAATGAGAGGTAAGTGATCATCCCAATTACCCTTGAAATCGATCACACATGCCCTCAACATATCCTCTAAAGTCTGAATTGTGCGCTCTGCTTGACCATCTGTCTGAGGATGAAAAATAGTACTAAGGTTCACCTTCGAACCCAAACCTTTCTGGAAAGACTTCCAAAAGTGTGCGGTAAATTGCGCACCTCTATCTGAAATGATGGACATCGGAACTCCATGAAGTCTGACTACCTCTTGAATATATAACTTAGCATAATCTTCTGCTGAATGGGTAGTCTTTACCGTTAAGAAATGGGCTGATTTAGTCATTCGATCTACAATCACCCAAATCGAATCATGCTGCCTGCGAAACCGCGGTAAACCTGTAATGAAGTCCATATTGATCATCTCCCACTTCCATTCCGGAAGATCTATGTTCTGAGCCATACCACCGGGCCTTTGGTGCTCTACCTTGACTTGCTGGCAATTCGGGCACTTAGCAACGAATTCTGCAATACCTTTCTTCATACTACTCCACCAATAGGTTTCTCTCAAGTCACGATAAATCTTTGTGGAACAAGGATGGATAGAATATTTGGAACTATGACCTTCCTCCATGATCCTTTCTTGAAGTTCATCCACCTTTGGTACACATAATCTACCTTGATATCTCAATACACCATCTCCCCCTTGTTCAAAAGCCATCAAGTTTTGCTTATGAACATTTGCCTTCAATTCAAGCAAAATAGGATCTTGGTCTTGTTTCTCTTTCACTTCGGACACTAATGATGATTCAGCCCCATTCATCACCACTACTCCTCCTTCGTTGGAATCCATTAGTCGAACTACTAATCGTGCAAGTCTATGCACATCTTTTGTTAACTTTCTCTTGTCTTACTCAACATGGGAGGTACTACCCATAGACAACCTGATTGAAGCATCTGCAACAACTTTAGCTTTACCTGGGTGATAGACAATACTCATGTCATAATCCTTGAGTAACTCCAACCACCTCCTCTGAATGAGATTAAGCTCTTTCTGACTAAACACATATTGAAGACTCTTGTGATCGGTGAACATATCTACATGAACACCATAAAGATAGTGACACCACATTTTCAAAGCGAATACTACAACAACCAACTCTAGATCATAGGTTGGGTAATTCTTCTCGTGAATCTTAAGTTGTCTGGAGGCATAAGTTATAACCTTGTCATTTTGCATCAACACACAACCCAATCCAACTCTGGACGCATCACAATATACCACAAAACCTTGCGTACCTTCTGGTAAGGTCAATACTGGGCAGTAGTTAACCTAGTTTTCAATTCGTGAAAGCTTTTCTCACAACCTTCAGACCATTGAAACTTAACTGTTTTCTGAGTTAACTTGGTCAAAGGGGATGAAATAGACGAGAACCCCTCGACAAACCTTCTATAATATCCAGCCAACCCCAAGAAACTTCTAATATCGATTGGAGATGTGGGTTTAGGCCAGTTCTGCACTGCCTCTATTTTATGAGTGTCAACTCTAATCCCTTCACCAGAAATAATGTGACCCAAGAATGCCACAGACTCAAGCCAAAACTCAGACTTAGAGAATTTAGCATACAACTCTCTATCCTTGAGAGTTTGGAGAACTACTCTGAGATGACTAGCATGATTTTCCTCATTCCTCGAATAGATTAGAATGTCATCGATGAATACGATAACAAACATATCTAGATAAGGCTTGAATACTCTGTTCATAAGATCCATGAATGTTGCAGGAGCATTGGTTAGGCCAAAAGACATAACCAGAAACTCATAATGACCATAACGGGTGCTGAAATTTGTCTTAGGAATATTCCTCTCCCTTACTCTTAACTGATGGTAGCCTGATCTGAGGTCTATCTTAGAAAAACAAGTGGCACCCTGAAGTTAATCGAATAGATCATCAATTCTCGGAAGAGGATACTTATTCTTGATAGTAACTTTGTTCAACTGACGGTAATCTATACACATTCTAAGAGAACCATCTTTCTTCCTAACAAATAAGACTGGAGCGCCCCAAGGTGAGACACTTGGTTGAATGAAGCCTTTTTCAAGGAGATCTTTCAACTGCTCTTTTAAATCTTTCAACTCTACTGGAGCCATTTTATATGGCGGAATAGAGATAGGACGAGTATCAGAAAAAATATCTATACCGAAGTCTATTTCTCTCTCAAGAGGGACTCTAGGAAGATCATCTGGAAAGACCTCTGGAAACTCACTCACAACTGGAACTGACTGAATAGGTGGTGTCTCAACACTAGAGTCATTAACTCAGACTAAGTGATAGATACACCCCTTGAAAACTAACTTCCTCGCCTTAAGGTACGAAATGAAACGACCCTTAGGCACTGTTGAACTTCTCTTCCACTCTAAAACAGGCTCACTAGGAAAATGGAACTTAACAACTTGAGTTCTACAATCAACCGAGGCATAACAGGCATGAAACCAGTCCATACCTAGAATGACATCAAAATCTACCATATCTAACTCAACTAAGTCAGCCATGGTGTCCTTGTGATTGATAGAAATGCTACAACCACGATAAACTCTCTCAGCTAGAATAGACTTACCAACATGTGTAGAAACACTGAAGGGCTCAAGAAGTTGCTTTAGGAAGAATATCAAAATTCATAGCAATATAAAGAGTCACAAAAGACACACTCGCTCCTGGATCTAGCAAAGCGTAAACATCGAAAGTAAAGACTTTGATCATACCAGTGACACATCTGGATAATTCTCTTGCTCTTGGAGACTGGTGATAGCATATAGACGGTTTGCCCCTCCGCTTGTCCCTGAAGTAGCTCCTCTAGGTGCAGCTCTGTCAGATGGAGCAACTGAAGAAGATTGGGCTCTATTGCCCCCATTACCACCACCCTGCCTGTTCTTAGGGCACTCTTTCATGAAGTGACCATATTGACCACACTTGAAACAACCAGTGGAGCCATCACGACACACCCCTGATTGGGTCCTACCACACTTAGCACATGCGTGAGTTCCATTTATTCCTTTTGCTACACTACCTTGACACTGTGCAGGTCTAGTTCTGAAATTCTGTGAATTCTGATTCTTGAACTCACCTCTGCTCCTTGGTGCAGGTGCACTAGCATACGATGGAGCAGGTCCACTTTGCTTTTGTTGGAAAGATGACCGGTTGGCATTACTCTTCTGTTGCCCGGACTAATTCCCAGTTGTCTTACCTTTCTTGTTTCAGAACTCTTCTCTATCTCTCAGCTTATCTTCCTTAACCTGTTGCACATGGATCATCAGCCTTGCTATGTCCATATCCCCTATTAGCATAGCTGCCTTCCCCTCCTTACTTGACAAATGAGACAACCCAGCAACAAACAGACTCATCCTGCTTCTCGTGTCAGCAACCATCTCCGGGGCATAACGGGATAGTTGGGTGAACTTAAGACTGTACTCATGTACGCTCATAGATTCCTGTTTAAAAGTGAGGAATTCTATTACCTTTGCCTCTCTTAGCTCACGGGGAAAGAAACACCCCATGAAGGCACTCTCGAACACAACCCAGCTCAAAATCGATGCACCTTCAGCTTTACCTTTCTTTCCTTGGTCAAACAAGATTCTAGCAACACCCTTTAGTTGATATGCAGCTAGTTCCACTCGTTCAGCATCAACAACATGCATAACCTCAAAAAAATTCTGCAACTCTTCCACAAAGTTCTCCGGATCCTCAGTGACACTTGAACCAGCAAAGCTTGGAGGATTCATCCTTAAGAACTCACGGATCCTAAAAGTATCAGCAACTTCCTGTCTATTCTCTCTTTGTTGTCCAGCTTGATTGGTCACCACTTGACTCAACATCCGGATAGCTTCCTGGAACTCAACATTGGTGACCTCTCCTTGGGGTTGCACTTCTGGTGCATTGGGTACCCCTTGATCCTCAACGTTTCCCCTAGCAGGATGACCTCAGACAGTTCTTCGTGGAGGCATGATCTGAAAGATACGCACAAGCACGAGTTAGAAAGGAACTTTTATAGAGTTGAACTCTATCGCACAAAAAGAGTATGAAAGAAGTGAGATAGTTCCTAAATGTTGCAGCCTCCTAATTATAGATGTGGCGCAGTTCACACCGATAACTAGGACTCTACAGACACAGCTTCATAGACACCCAAGGACTCTTAAACTCTCGGCTTTGATATCAAGTTTGTCACGCACTGAGCCTATACCCTGGACGCCACTAGCACTCGAGAACCATTGCTGGCCCCAAGCGAACCATTGGCCTGGCTTAATTATTAGCGGAAGAGTTACTCATGATGAAATCACTTTAAAAAGTAACTATAACTCAAATGATAACTTAGAATGTTTTAGAATTAAACATTCAACTAGCCAAAGTGACAACTCAAGTCTCAACATGAATAACTAAAAATGAAAAGACTCATGAACTAATAATGTCTAACTATCTATGAAGCCTCTACTAACTGAGATGGACATTGGGACAAGACCCACGACATCCTAATAAACCTAGAATGATAAAGTAAACAAGGGATCCTCCAGAAAGCAAGGAGGCTCACCAACAACTCTGAAAGTCAACTGGATCAACGAAGCGCATGATGCTGATCCTGGTTACCTGTATTTGCATCATAAAAGATGCAGGCCAAATAGCATCAGTACATGGAATGTACGAGAATGTCAGGGGAGTTCTAAAACAAGACATAAACTTGAACTGGAACTGAAAGGAACAGTTACCTCGTCTCAGCTCTACTCAACTCACTTCAATATAAAGCAGTGATAAAGATGCAGTATAAAGAAAATCTTTAAAATAGTAGATAAACAACTCAATGTATTAGAAGATTCAATATAAACTCTGTTTGTATATATAAAGATACAAAATAACTCTTTGGGAGATTCTCTAACCGACAACCATCACTATGAGCTATGTGATGATATACGTCTAGCCCACGCTGCCATTATTGTCCTATACTTTTCCGAGGTATAGAACCTACTACTAAGTGGATCCACTAGTATATGCTAAAAAGCATTAAGGAATCATCTAAAAAGTATGATCCTTTCTACCCAATTTGGCTACATGGTTTATGGAGACTTTGAGTTATCTGAACTCGTCCCCATATCGGTGCTCAATACTACTCTCAAAATGTAACTAGCTCATATGTTTAAAAATATAACTCTTTCTCTAGTTTGAGATTATTACTCAAAAATCTTTCTCTTAAAAGAGATGGTACTAAAACTGCTCATGAAAACTCTTTTAGAAAATGGTGTTTCCTCTCATCTTAAATTTAAAAACATTTGCTCTTGGGAATACTTAGTTCCCATATATCAATTTAAAGAAAATGAACTCGGTTCTACTCTTCCTCAAACTCAATGCTTAAGTCTTAAAACAAGTTTAAAATAATTGTAAAAGACTTTTTGAAAAGACTCGAAGAACTCTCTAGACTTGACTCTTATCTCTACATTGAATTTGAATTGTGGATTCAAGGGTTATGATCTCTCGATGTTTTGACATACCTTAGAGTGTAGAAATCAACTAGAAAACATAGGTATGATTCGAGGAAAATCATACGGAAAGAAGTGAGAAAGGGTAGAAGACCTGGTGACCCTGGCGCACTCAGTGGCGCAGGGCGCCAGACCCTGAACTACAGAGGGAAGGTTGGGGCACACTGAGTGGCGCGGCGCCCCAAAGCAAAAACTACAGAACTTAACTTCTGGCTCACAGCTGGCGCGGTGCGCCAGCTTTTTCCTAGAATTTTCCGACAAATTTTCTTACTCGTTTTCTAACCCTAATTCACCTAGAATCGAATGATTTCTTCCCCAATCACTTGGATTTGAATAAACAACATTAATATACAAGAATCTACTAAAAAATAACCTTAAAAGTCATACGATTATCTCAAGAACTCATCAAAACCTCAACAATCAGGATTATGAAAGAAACTTCAATAAAACTCATCGAGAACTCAAATCCTTCAACTTTAAGAATGAAATTACGCTGAAAATAACATGATTGGCGTGTGGGGTGAACGAACCCAACGCTATGTGAACCCACATTCCTCTTAGGGATCAATCCCCTGGCGAAATCCGCAACAAAAAACCTCAAGAACTTGACGAACGCTTGACTTTTCTCATTTTCTTCTCTTCTTGAACTTCTTTCAAAATCCTAGCGTAAATTAGGATTTGTAAAACTAAATCAATTCAGTTTAGACCCCTAAGTATTACCAAAATTCGCTTAAATCTGATTGGATAAGGAAAAGACTAAAATACCCCTCATATTTTTGGGCAACTTTCCTTAACTGGACAACCCAATTTCAAACGGGCATATCTCCTTCATACGAGCTCGAAAATTAGAAAACTCGGTGGCGTTGGAAAGATGATTCAAAGACCTTTCATTTGACATCTTATGGACCACCTAACTCTTCATGTACTGGAAGTTATGGTCGTTTGAAGTTGACTCAAAACTCATACTTAGCATAACTTTCAAAAATTTCCAAATTTACTCGTTCCAAAAATAGTTATTTCTAAGGCGGGATGTTACAAAGATGAAGGACCTAGGTGAGCTAAGATATTTCCTAGGAATTGAGTTTTCAAGGTCAAGTAAAGGGATACTAATGCATCAGAGGAAATATGCTTCAGAACTTATCTCTGAAACAGGACTGGGAAACTCAAAACTAGCAGCGACTCCTATTGACAACAACAAGTTGACTTCAAAGCAATATGATGATCATTTTAATTTAGAAAGTTCAAAAGAAGATCCTCCAGCTGATCAAAGTGCTTATGAGAGATTGGTAAGAAAGCTACTCTACCTTACCATGACAAGGCCTGATATTTCATTTGGAGTGCACACCTTGAGTCAATTTCTCCAACAACCTAAAAAAAACTCACATAGAAGCAGCTCTGAGAATTGTCAGGTATATAAAAGGGCAGCCTGGTCAAGGGATACTATTGTCTAGTATACAAAACAACAATATCACAACTTTTTGTGATGCAGACTGGGCATCATGTCCTCCTACAAGGAAGTCTGTAACAGGGTATTTTTTTCAAGCTTGGCAACTCTGTTGTGTCATGGAAATCTAAGAAACAGTCTACTGTTTCAAAAAGTTGATCAGTTGAAGCTGAATATAGAAGTATAGCCACAACTGTAACTGAAGTTATTTGGATGTCTTATGAAGGATCTAGTTATTAAGGTGCAGAAATCTAACACCTAACTATTTGAAAGAACAAGAATTAGAAAGAAAATGTTTTGGAAATAATCAAATTTGGAAAGTTCGACAAAATTAAGTTAAGTATGAGTTTTGGGTCAAATTTAAATGATCATAACTCCTAGCTCAGCATGATTTAGGTATTCTAAAAGATACCGTAGGAAAGATCTTTGAATTATCTTTCCAACGCCACTGACTTTGATCAATTTTGAGTTTGTATGAGGGAGATATGCCCATTTGAAGTTGGGCTGTCTAGATAAGAAAAGTCAAAATCGGATTTTAGAACGGTATTATGGTCTTTTCACTACCCAATTAATTAAATTCATTTTTGGTAATTAAGTTGGAGTCTAAACTGATTGGATTCAGTTTACGCTTCATAAAAATAAGTTCGGGTTTTAAGAGAAGAGAAAAGAAGAGGAGAAATAAGGAGAAGAAGCTTCGAATCATTGCGTTCTTGAAGATTTTCTTGTGGATTTCGCTAAGGGTTGATCGCTACGAGGTATGTGAGATCATATAGCATTGGGTTAGTTCACCCACGCGCCAATCATGATTTAATTCAACGATATTATGTTCTTGAAAGTATAGAAATTGAGTTCTTGATGGATTTTGTTGAAGTTTCTATTGGGTTCTTGAAGTTTCTGAGAAGTTATTGAGTTAAATTCATGAAAGTTGATGTTGTTTTGAGTAGATTCTTGCATATTTTGGTTATGTAGTCGAATCTAAGTGTTTGGAAAAGGAACCAATCGAATCTAGAGGGTTTAGAGTTGGAAACAACCAAGATAATTCATCAAAATTCTGGGGAAAAGGGGTGGGGCATCGCGCCACTCAGAGAGCCCCACAAAGTGTTCTGTAGTTTGGGCTCTGGGGCACCGTGCCAGCCAGTGCGCCCCATCCCCAGTTCTGTAGTTTTGCCTCTGGCGCCCCGTGCCACTCAGAGCGCTAGGGACGCCAGGTGTTCTACCCTTTCCCACTTCTTTCCGTATGAGTTCCCTTGAAACGTACCTATGTTTTCTAGTGGATTTCTACACTCTAAGGTACGTCTAAACAACATGAAATCATTAATAACATGAGATCCTGAGCCTTGAATACATAATTCAATTCAAGGAAAGTTAATAGTCAAGTTAAGAGAAGTTCATAGAGTCTTTCAAAAGTCTTTTACAAATGTTTTAACCTTGTTTTAAGACTTGATTTTTGAGTTGCGTAAAGAGTAAAGGTTGAAGTTCATTTCTTCAATAGAGTATATCGGGACTATGTATTCCCAAAGAGTAAATGTTTTCTCATTTAAACAAGAAAGGAAACACCGATTTCCAAGAGGGCTTTTAAGCTAGTTTTTGAGTAATAATATCAAACCACAGAAAGAGTTATGGTTTTAAACATATGAGTTGAGCATATTTTGGGAGTAGTATGGAGCACCGATATGGGAACGAGTTCATAAAAACTCAAGTCTCCATAAACCATGTAGCCATCGTGGGTAGAAAGGGTCATACTTTTTAGATGATTCCTTAATGCTTTTTAGCATAGACTAGTGAATCCACTTAGTTGAGGCATTCTATATCCCGGTAAGTTATAGGACCGTTCTGGCAGCGTGGGCGAGACATTGTATCATCGCATAGCTCATAGTGATGGTTGTCGGTTAGAGAAACTCCAACAGAAGTATATTTCTTTATTTTACATATATATATTGAGTTGTTATTGTATTTTTCAATACATTGAGTTGCTACCTATTGTTTAAATTCTTTATATAAACTACATCGTTACTGTTGTTTATTTATGCATTGAGTTATGTATCCATGAGTTGAGTAAAACTGAGGTAAGTGTTTCTTTCAGAATTCAGTTCAAGCTTATTTCATGTTTAGTTTTCCCCTCGCATGCTCGTACATCCAATGTACTGATTCCATTTGGCCTGCATCGTTTTATGATGCAGATACAGGTAATCAGGTTCAGCATCCAGCATCCAGCACTTCGTTGATCCAGTTGAGCACTTAGAGTCAGTTGATGAGCCTCCTTGCTTTTCGTAGGATCCCTTTTTTACATTATTTTTAGCATTTTCAGTTTTTAGGATGATCGGGCGTCTTGTCTTGACATCCCTCATAGTTAGAGGCTTTATAGACAGTCAGTTATTTGTTCTTTAGTCTTTCCATTTTCAGTTGTTTATGTGAAGACTTGAGTTGACACTTTTGCTAAGTTGAATGTTTATTTCTAAAACATTCTGAGTTTAGTTTGAGACAGTTGAGTTTATATTTCATTTGAATTCTCTTATTAATGCTTAAAGTCTTCCGCTGAGAGTCTAACTAGGCCAAGGGTTTGCTTAGGGCCAGCAATGGTTCTCGAGTTCCAGTCCCACCCATGGTGTAGGCTCGGGGTGTGAAAAACTTGGTATCAGAGCACAGAGTTCAAGAGTCTTAGGGAGTCTATGAAGCTATGTCTGTAGAGTCCTAGTTATCGGACTGAAGCGCGCCACATCTATAATTAGGAGGCTGCAACATTTAGGAACTAATTCACTTCTTTCATACTTATTTCGTGTGATAGAGTTCATCTCTATAAAGTCTCTTTCTAACTCGTGCTTGCGTGTGTATTTCAGATCATGCCTCCACGAAGAGCTGTCTGAGGTCGTCCTGCTAGGAGGAATGTCGAGGAACAAGCGGTACCTAATGCACCTGAAGTTCAACCCCAAGGAGAGGTCACCAATGCTGAATTTCGGGAAGCCATCCGAATGCTGAGTCAAGCTGTGACCAACCAAGTGGGACAAAGAGGGGTTCGACAGGAAGTGGCTGCTACTTTTAGGATCCGAGAGTTTCTAAGGATGAATCCTCCAAGCTTCACTGTTTAAAGTGTCACTGAGGATCCGGAAAACTTCATTGAGGAGCTTCAAAAGGTTTTTGAGATTATGCATGTCACCGATGCTGAGAGAGTGAAATTAGCTGCATACCAACTAAAGGGTGTCTCTAGAATCTGGTTCGATTAATGGAAGAAGGGTAGAGCTGAGGGTGCACCGAACGTGAGTTGGGATATGTTTGAGGAGGCTTTCTTGGGGTGTTACTATCCCTGGAACTGAGAGAAGCAAAGGTACGAGAATTCCTTACCCTTAAGTAGGAATCTATGAGTGATCATGAGTACAGTCTGAAGTTAACCCAACTTTCCCATTATGCCTCGGAGATGGTTGCGGATATGAGGAGTAGGATGAGTCTGTTTGTTGCTGGGTTGTCTCGTCTATCGAGTAAGGAAGGTAAGGCTGCGATGCTAATAGATGATATGGACATAGCGAGGCTGATGATTCATGTGTAGCAGGTTGATGAGGATAAGGTGAGGTATAGAGAAGAGTTCAGAAACAAAAAGGCTAAGACATCTGGGAATGAGTCCGGGCAGCAGAAAAGTAATGCCAACCGAGCATCCTTCCAACAAAAGAAAAAGAGACATGCTCCATCATCTGCTAGTGCACCTGCACCAAGAAACAAAGGCGAGTACAATAGTCAGAATTCCCAGCATTTTAGAGCTAGACCTGCACAGTCTCAAGGTAGTGTCGCACAAGAAGGTAATTGGGCTCCTGCATGTGCTAAGTGTAGTAGAAACCACCCAGGTAAGTGTCGCGATGGCTCCAGTGGTTCTTTCAAGTGTGGCCAAGAGGGTCACTTCATGAAAGAGTGCCCTAAGAACCGGCAACGAAATGGGAATCAGGGCAATAAAGCTCAATCTTCTTCAGTTGCTCCACCAGACAGAGTTGCATATAGAGGGATTACTTCAAGGGCAGGCAGAGGAGCAAGCCGTCTTTATGCTATCACTAGTCGCCAAGAGCAAGAGGATTCGCTAGATGTTATCACTGGTATGATCAAAGTATTTACTTCTGATGTTTATGCTTTGCTAGATCCAGGGGCGAGTTTACCTTTTGTTACCCCTTATGTTGCAATGAATTTTGATGTTCTTCCTGAGCAACTTCTTGAGCCCTTCAGTGTTTCTACACCTGTTGGTGAGTCTATTCTAGCTAAGAGAGTCTATCGTGATTGCACCATTTCCATCAATCACAAGAGTACCATGGTTGATTTAGTTGAGTTAGACATGGTAGATTTTGATATCATTCTAGGTATGGACTGGCTTCATGCCTGTTATGCCTCAGTCGATTGTAGAACTCGAGTCGTTAAGTTCCAGTTTCCAAATGAGCCAGTTTTTTAGTGGAGGAGTAGTTCAGCAGTGCCTAAGGGTCGTTTTATTTCATACCTTAAGGCGAGAAAGTTAGTTTCCAAGGGTTGTGTCTATCACTTAGTCCAAGTTAATGACTCTAGTGTTGAGACACCACTTGTACATTCAGTTTCAGTTGTTAATGAGTTTCCAGAAGTCTTTCCAGATAATCTTCCCGGAGTCCCTCCTGAGAGAGAAATAGACTTCGGTATAGATATTCTTCCCGATACTCGTCCTATATCTATTCCGCCATATAGAATGGCACCAGCAGAGTTGAAAGAGTTGAAAGAGTAGTGGAAAGATCTCCTAGAGAAAGGTTTTATTCGATCAAGTGTCTCACCTTGGGGCGCTCCGGTCTTATTTATGAGGAAGAAAAATGGTTCCCTTAGAATGTGTATAGATTACCGTCAGTTGAACAAGGTTACCATCAAGAATAAGTATACTCTTCTGAGAATTGATGATATTTTCGATCAGCTTCAGGGTGCCACTTATTTTTCTAAGATAGACCTCAGATCAGGCTACCATCAGTTAAAAGTAAAGGAATGTGATATTCCAAAGACAACATTCAGGACCCGTTATGGTCATTATGAGTTTCTAGTCATGTCGTTCGGTTTAACTAATGCACCTGCAACATTCATGGACCTTATGAATAGAGTATTCAAGACTTATTTAGATATGTTTGTTATCGTGTTCATTGATGACATTCTAATCTATTCAAGGAATGAGGAAGATCATTCTAGTCATCTCAGAATTGTTCTCCAAACTTTAAAGGATAAGGAGTTATACGCTAAGTTTTCTAAATATGAATTTTGGCTTGAGTCTGTGGCATTCTTAGGCCATATTATTTCTGGTGATGGAATTAGAGTTGATACTAAAAAAATAGAAGCAGTGCGGAATTGGCCTAGACCCACATCTCCAACTGATATTAGGAGTTTCTTGGGGTTGGCTGGATATTATAGAAATTTCATCGAGGGATTTTCACGTATTTCATCTCCTTTGACTAGGTTGAATCAGCAAACAGTAAAGTTTCAATGGTCTGAAGCTTGTGAGAAAAGCTGTTAGGAATTGAAAAAGAGGTTGACTACTGCCCCAGTATTGACCTTACCAGAAGGTACGCAAGGCTTTGTTGTATATTGTGATGCGTCTAGAGTAGGTTTGGGTTGTGTATTAATGCAGAATGACAAATTTATAGCTTATGCCTCCAGACAGCTTAAGGTTCACGAGAGGAATTACCCAACCCATGATCTAGAGTTGGCTGCCATAGTTTTTGTTTTGAAAATATGGCGTCATTAACTTTATGGTGTTCATGTGGGTTTTTTCACCAATTACAAGAGTCTTCAATATGTGTTTAGTCAGAGCTTAATTTGAGACAGCAAATGTGGTTAGAGTTACTCAAGGATTATGACATGAGTATTCTTTATCACCCATGTAAGGCTAATGTTGTTGTTGATGCCTTGAGTAGAGTATCTATGGGTAGTACCGCCCATTTTGAGGAAGAGAAGAAAAAGTTAGCAAAAGAGGTGCATAGGCTTACACGATTAGGAGTTCGACTAATGGATTCCACAGAAGGAGGAGTAGTGGTGATGAATGGGGCTGAATCATCACTAGTGTCTGAAGTTAAGGAGAAACAAGATCAAGCTTCTATTTTGCTTGAATTGAAGGCAAATGTTCATAAGCAAAAAGTAATGGATTTTGAACAAGGGGGAGATGGTGTATTGAGGTACCAAGGTAGATTGTGTGTACCAAGGGTGGATGAACTCTAAGAGAGGATTATGGTGGATGAACTCCAAGAGAGGATTATGGAGGAAGCTCATAGCTCCAGATATTCTATACATCCGAGTTCCACAAAGATGTATCGTGACTTGAGAGAAGTATATTGGTGGAATAGTATGAAGAAAAGTATTGCTGAGTTCGTTGCTAAATGTCTGAATTGTCAACAAGTTAAAGTAGAGTACCAAAGGCTCGGTGGTATGGCTCAGAACATAGAACTTCCGGTTTACCAAGGTATCGCAGGCAACACGATTCTATTTGGGTGATTGTTAAATCAGCCCACTTTTTGCAGGTAAAGACTACCCATTCAGCAGAAGATTATGCTAAGTTGTACATCAAGAGGTAGTCAGACTTCATGGGGTTCCGGTATCGATTATTTCAGATAGAGGTGCACAATTTACTGCACACTTTTAGAAGTCATTCCCGAAAGGCTTGGGTTCAAAGGTGAACTTGAGTACTGCTTTTCATCCTCAGACAGATGGTCAAGCAGAGCGCACTATTCAGGCTTTAGAAGATATGTTGAGGGCCTGCATGATTGATTTCAAGGGTAATTGGGATGATCACCTACCTCTCATAGAGTTTTCTTATAACAATAGTTACCACTCTAGCATCCAAATGGCTCCTTATGAAGCTCTTTACGGGAGAATATTTAGATCTCCTATTGGATGGTTCGAAGTTGGTGAAGCTGGGTTGATAGGACGAGACTTAGTTCATCAAGCTATGGAGAAAGTGAAAGTTATTCAAGAGAGATTGAAAACAGCGCAGAGTCGTCAGAAATCCTATACCGATGTTAGGAGAAGAGACTTAGAGTTTGAAGTAGATGATTGGGTTTACTTGAAAGTTTCACCCATGAAGGGTTTTATGAGATTTGGCAAGAAGGGGAAACTTAGTCTCCGGTATATTGGTCCTTACAGGATATCCAAGAGGATTGACAATGTAGCTTATGAGTTGGAGTTACCAAAAGAGTTAGCAGCGGTTCATCCGGTATTCCACATCTCCATGTTGAAAAAATTGCCTGGGAAATCCTTCACTTATCATACCTACTGAAGATATTGGTATCAAGGATAGCTTATCTTATGATGAGATTCCTATTTAGATTCTAGATCGCCAAGTTCGCAAGTTGAGGACAAGAGAAGTAGCATCAGTCAAAGTTCTGTGGAGAAATCAGTTTGTTGAGGAAGCTACTTGGGAAGCTGAGGAGGATATGAAGAAGAGATACCCACATCTCTTTGAATCCGGAGAAGTTCAAAATTAAGGTACTAATCCTTTTCTTGGCATTTATTTTAAGTTGGCATGTTGTATTCACATTTTGCTTGTTGGGTGTTTGAGCTATATGTAAGATGTTACACCTTAGCCTACTAAGAGTAATCGCATTCGAGGACGAATGTTCCCAAGGGGGAGATATTGTAACACCTCGCTATTTGAAAGAACAAGAATTAGAAAGAAACCGTTTTGGAAATAATAAAATTTGGAAAGTTTGACAAAATTAAGTTAAGTATGAGTTTTGGGTCAACTTCAAATATCTATAACTCATAGCTCAGGATGATTTAGGTGTGCTACAAGATACCATAGGAAATATCTTTGAATTATCTTTCCAACGCCACCGACTTTGCTCAATTTTGAGTTCGTATGAGGGAGATATGCCCATTTGAAGTTGGGTTGTCTAGAAAAGGAAAGTCAAAACCGGATTTTAGAAGGGTATTATGGTCTTTTCACTACCCAATTAATTAAATTAGTTTTTGGTAATTAAGCTGGGGTCTAAACTGATTGGATTCAGTTTACGCTTCATAAAGATAAGTTAGGGTTTTAAGAGAGGAGAAAAGAAGAGAAAAGAGGAGAAGAAGCTTAGAATCGTCGCGTTCTTGAAGATTTGATTGTGGATTTCGCCAAGGGTTGATCCCTACGAGGTATGTGAGATCACATAGCATTGGGTTCGTTCACCCACGTGCGAATCATGATTTAATTCAGCGATATTATGTTCTTGAAAGTATAGAAATTGAGTTCTTGATGGATTTTGTTGAAGTTTCTATTGGGTTCTTGATTGTTGAAGTTTCTTAGAAATTATTGAGTTAAATTCATCAAAATTGATGTTATTTTGAATAGTTTCTTGCATATTTTGGTTATGTAGTCGAATCTAAGTGTTTGGGGAAGGAACCAATAGAATCTAGAGGGTTTAGGGTTGAAAAACGATCAAGAAAATTTGTCAAATTCTTTGGGAAAGGGGTGGGGCACCGCGCCACTCAGTGCGCCCCACAAAGTGTTTTGTAGTTTGGGCTCTGGGTCGCCGCGCCAGCCAGTGCTCCCCATCCCCAGTTCTGTAGTTTTTCCTCTGGCGCCCCGCGCCACTCAGAGCGCTAGGGACGCCAGGTCTTCTACCCTTTCTCACTTCTTTCCGTATGAGTTCTCTTGAAACATACCTATGTTTTCTAGTTGATTTCTACACTCTAAGGTACATCTAAACAACATGAAATCATCCATAACATGAGATCATGAGCCTTGAATCCATAATTCAATTCAAGGAAAGTTAAGAGTCAAGTCAAGAGAAGTTCATTGAGTCTTTCATAAGTCTTTTACAAATGTTTTAACCTTGTTTTAAGACTTGATTTTTGAGTTGAGTAAAGAGTAAAGGTTGAAGTTCATTTCTTAAAAAAAGTATATCGGGACTATGTATTCCCAAAGAGTAAATGTTTTCTCCTTTAAACAAAAAAGGAAACACCGATTTTCAAGAGAGCTTTTAAGCTAGTTTTTGAGTAATAATCTCAAACCACAAAAAAAGTTATGTTTTTAAACATATGAGTTGAGTATATTTTGGGAGTAGTATTGAGCACCCATATGGGGACGAGTTCATAAAAAATCAAGTCTCCATAAACCATGTAGCCTCGTGGGTATAAAGGGTCATACTTTTTAGATGATTCCTTAATGCTTTTTAGCATAGACTAGTAGATCCACTTAGTTGAGGCGTTCTATATCCCGACAAGTTATAGGACAGTTCTGGTAGCGGGGGCGAGACGCTGTATCATCACATAGCTCATAGTGATGGTTGTCGGTTAGAGAAACTCCCACAGAAGTATATTTCTTTATTATACATATATATATTGAGTTTTTATTGTATCTTTCAATACATTGAGTTGCTACCTATTGTTTAAATGCTTTATATAAACTGCATCGTTAATGTTGTTTATTTATGCATTGAATTAAGTATCCATCAGTTGAGTAAAGCTGAGGTAAGTATTTCTTTCAGAATTCAGTTCAAGCTTATGTCATGTTTAGATTTCCCCTCGCATGCTCGTACATTCAATGTACTGATGTCATTTGGCCTGCATCATTTTATGATGCAGATAGAGGTAATCAGAATTAGCATCCAACGCTTCGTTGATCCAGTTGAGTACTCAGAGTCAGTTGGTGAGCCTCCTTGCTTTCCGGAGGATCCCCTTTTTACATTGTTTTTAGCATTTTCAATTGTTAGGATGATCAGGGGTCTTGTCCCGACATCCCTCATAGCTAGAGGCTTCATAGACAGTTAGTTATTTGTTCTTTAGTTTTTCCATTTTCAGTTGTTTATGTTAAGATTTGAGTTGCCACTTTGGCTAAGTTGAATGTTTATTTCTAAAATATTCTGAGTTTAGTTTGAGACAGTTGAGTTTATATTGCATTTGAATTCTCTTATTAATGCTTAAAGTCTTCCGCTGAGAGTCTAGCCAGGTCAAGGGTTCGCTTGGGGCCAACAATGGTTCTCGAGTGCCAGTCCCGCTCAGGGTGTAGGCTCAGGGCATGACAAGAAACTTGTAGATGTGTGCACAGACAGTAAAGCAGCAATCTTGTTAGCTGCTAATCCAGTATATAATGAGAGAACAAAACACATTGAGATAGATTGTCATTTCATAAGAGAAAAAATTGTACAAGGGATAATTTGTACCAAGTACACTCCAACACAGGAACAACCAGTAGACATGTTAACCAAAGGACTGAACAAGGTTCAACATCAAGTTCTCAGTTCCAAGCTTGGAGTTTAGAACATCTTTTTACTTCCAAGCTTGGGGGGGTGTTAATATTAGTGAATTAAAAAATAAGAAAGTTTGTTAGGAATAGTAACTAACGGTTAGTTAAGTTAGTTATGACTTTCTAGTTAGTTACAAGATTCTATATATATATATATATATATATATATATGTACATAATAGAAAATCAATGAAGTAATGATAAGAAAAGAAAGAGTGTTTGACCTCTCAAAGATTCATCTTCTTTTTATAGATTACTTCATATTCTTCCTCATCTCTGTTTCTACTTCTTACTCTCATTCTTCTTCTTCTTCCTCCTAAATCTAAGACTCATAAAACTACAGTTTAGCTAATCCAAGTGCTAAAATGAAGAATTTAAGGGTAAAATAAAATAGATCAATATTATATTTTTAGCGGGTGGAGTCATTAAATGGTTTAGATGAATATTTTTTTAGTTTTTAAAATTTTGGTTTTAAATAAAAAATTTATGACAATAAATTTTAATAAAATAATCAATTAAATAGGCTAAAAGACTTTGTAGGTAAACCACGAGTGACTTTTGAGTTAAAATTCAAAGTTGAGTTACATTCTGAGAAATGACTACATAGTTGAATGCTGAGATATTATATCATGTTCATGTTATATTTAAACATCTGAAGATTCTCTAAGAACCTTCTACTTTGGTATAATTCTCCACTTCTCTGTGGGAGTACTAGCTAATATATGAAAATTGTGTTAAATGCTTCTCATGAGTCTTAACGATGATTAATTGTTAAGTCATATCATTTAGGGGCTTGAGAAAAGTGTTGTAAATCTTTTGTTCAATTATAGAACCAAGTATTCTTAAAATCTTGAGGAGAATTTGACAATGTTCTTAAGGATATACATTTCATCGATAAAAGTGTACTCCCAGAATTCAATAAAAATAAAATAATCTAAACATATATAAACCAAAAATAGAAATAATAATTCTTAAATGATACTCCCTCCATTTCAAATTAATTGAATTGTTGAGACATTTTTTATTTTTTCAAATTAACTTAATTGTTCAATTTTCAAGAGTACTTTTAGAATGTTCTTCCAATTTTACCCTTCATTAGTTAGTATTGAAATTAGTTATTAATTAATGTTTAGTTATTTTAATCATAAATTTGATAATAATTAATAAGGGTAAAAATGGAAAGTTATGTCTAATTTATGTCTTAATCTTCTTTTTGAAGTTTTGGACTTGAACATAAAGACTTCATTGAAATTGTTAAACAAAATTCAGTAGACCAAAAGAATTGTGCTTTAGAAGGCTCAGGCTAAAATGAAAATGTATATTCACTATGAGGAAGACTTTGGAGGCAGAAGGCCAATCACATGGTATTCAGAAAGTGAGAAGAATACAAGATTCTTTCATAATCTGATAAGAGGGAAAAGGAACAGACTAATAATTATTAACAGAATTTATACAGGTGATGGATCAGACAAAGAAGGAATAGGCCACATAAAAAATATTCTTATCCGCATCAAAATACTTTGAGTATAACAAAATAAATTTTATAAAACAAGCTATAAATCTTTGTACCAAGTAAATATACCTGGCTTATTTGTAGCTACTAAATACTTGTTACACAATATCAGACCAAGTGTAATCACTTACATTCTCCTACTTTTTATTAGGCTAGGAGAGTACTAATTTTTCATTTGTTGCATCATTTTTACACAATTGAATCAAAAGGAGTTAAAAGACTCATACAATCAACAAAATTTATATTTTACAATTTTTCAACATAATGTGACTTGTCAAGAAAAAATGCATCACATGTTTTATGATATTTTTATTTCAATAATAAAATTTATATCACCTACTCAACATGTTTTTCATGGTTTCTTTGATAATACTCGTGTTAGAGCAAAAAAAAACTCATCAAATCACATGCAAACAATAAGATGGTTTTTTTTTTTGCAAGATAAATATGTGCACTTGTCATCCTTTTTACAGCATTTCTCAAAGCATAATGCATAAACATGACCCTTAACTTGGCGTCAACTGACAATTATGACCTTTAACTTTGGGTGTGCACAAGTAGACACTTAAACTTGTATAAAATTGAATAAATAAACACATTCGTCCTACATGGCACCCTACGAGGCAATTTTGTGTCCAACGTGGCGTCCTATGTGTATTATGCCATGTAGGACACGTGTGTCTACTTGTTCAATATTATAAAAGTTTAAGTGTCTACTTGTGCACACTCAAAGTTGGAGGGCATACTTGTCCGCTGAAGCCAAGTTAAGGGTCATGTTTATGTATTATGCCTAGTTCTAAAGAAGGAAAATATAAGCTTCCTTTTCCTAATTTTATACGGTTTATGTATACTTTTCAAATTAACTTGTAAGTTTTTAATGGTATGATACAATTTCCTAATCTGACATGGTTTATGCAAAATCGAGTTTAATTCTCATGTTCTTTTTTAATTTTTCCTTTTCTGACTTCCTACTTCAACTAGGATGGTGAAAACCTAATGCTTTATAAATTAAGTCCTTCAAACCTCTTAGGCATTATAATCATTCAAATCTTCTTTCAATAATATTCTCAACAAAAAAAATTAACATCTCTTATTATAAAAATTTCACCATCATGTCTTCTTCAACAAAGCTCTTAATTCTAATGACTTGCGATGGCAAGGAATTTGAACTCGACGAGGCGGTATCCAGGAGGTCACAAGCCATCAAGAACATGGTTGAAGACGATTATGTTTCAAACATTATTCCCCTTCCTAATGTCAATAGAAAGATAATGACTAAAGTGATCGAATATTGGAAGAAACATTCAGAGGAAGGTGTTTCGAAAGCACTACAAGAAAAGGGTGAACTACATGGGGATTTTTCTGGAGATTAGTATAAAAATTTGCAGGAAAATAAGTTTCCTGCGAAATTTTATACTAATCCCTAGGAAAATTCCCATGTAATTCACACTTTTCCTGTAGTGCGTGTTGATGGATTTTGACAAGAATTTTGTGAAGGTGGATCAGTCAGTTTTGTTTGATCTTATCTTAGCTACTAATTTTCTTAATGATGAGGAGATGCTGGATGCAATGTGTAAAGAAGTTGCTGATAGAGTCAAAGGTAAAACTCCGGAGAAAGTAAGTAAAGAATTTGGTATCAAGAATGATTTTACTCCCGAGGAAGAAGAGAAGATCCATAAAGAGAATGCTTGGGCTTTTGAATGATTTTATAATACTAGTGTTATTTTGAATTTTTGTTCTTTTTTTTATTATTTTAGAATTCGAACTGTCTAGTTAGCTATATCTTATTTTATTTAGTTCTATCTTCTGTGGTTCCTTTTTATAGAATTGTTGTTTATTTTTATTGATTTATGAATTATGTTGGAAATAAATTAAAGCTATTTATATTCAATTTGAAAAAAAAAAAACATTATTCGCATAGTTGAAAGATGAATTTGCTATCTCAAAATGAAATATCTAAATTTAATTTATTAATAATTTTGAGTTATTTTCGTTCGAAGCATATTCAATAGACTTGATATATTTTCTTAATTAATTGCCACAATTTAAATACTGAAAAGTCTCTTAACATAGCTTTTCTTTGAAGTTACTCATAAAACAACAAAAATGATTTAAATATTAGAAAATTCTTTAAAAGACTACTAAAGTTTAAAACATAAAAAACAAGAGAGAAACATTATAGAGTTTCTTTTTTAATACAATGTTATATTGATCTACATGTCACTTTTAGAAATTTATTAATAATGTTAATTGGTGCTAGAGCTTAAAAAAATTCTCCGTATTGATAAATTCTTAGTAGGAAGCGCTACAGTCCGAGTGAGATCCTATTTGGCGCAAATTTGAATTAATTGAACTTCAATGCAGAGATTAAACACTGGGTGAAGAAACTAAAAAATATTAATTGGAGGAACGTATATATGTATCATCTTTCATTTTGCACAATATATAGTGCATCTTGCAAGGTGATAGTGGATGAGCTTAAAATATTACAATAGAAGAAATCAATTGTTAAAATTGTATGAAAAAATACTAGTGATATTCCAAAATTTAGGGCAATATTTACTACGGCTTCTCAAGTAAATGTATCATTGACCAAATTCTTATTAATTAAATGACTGAATATTTATGTAATGTATCGATATTTTATAAATAGTGTAAGATTGTATATATGTATGATGTATAGCTATACATTAGATATGTATAAATAATCACAAACACAGTTATATAATATATATACATTACAACGCATCTTCCTCACGAGTTGAATTTTTTTCAATACCGACTAGCTTAAATCTCCTCTAAATAGTCCTAAATTGTAGATATGAACAAATCTCAAAGTTTCGATTCTTATAATATATTATATTTTCAATAGAAATGATCAATTTACATTTGCGGTAGATCAAATTTTAAATTTTGAGATTCAAAAGCCTTTAATGAATTATTTCAATGGACATCTGATTAAAGTCTCCACTAAACAATCTTATAATTTAGATATTATTATCTCCTCTCAATATTTCTATTCTCTAGATATATTATTCACTCAAAATAATTTATAGTTGTGACGATGTCGAATTTTATTTATTTAAACTTACCCAATTGCTCGAAGAAGATCTGAGTAGACATAGAAATAATCAGTAAATGATCAAATGGTCATTTTATTATTTTAGTTTTCGATTACTTTTATCAGAAATGTAGTCAAACAAAGCGATTTTAATAACTATAAAAAATGACTGGTCTTCTAGTAGATGATTAAAGAAACAATGAGTTTAGAACTTTCCTTGTCACTTTAAATTATATCATTATCATAATAATTTAAGACATAATAGGTAGATTTTAAAAAGCAAATTAATTAAACTTCAAAAAAGGAAAAATAATAAATTTTGGTCAATGTAATATTTAGCTTTCCATATTCCTACCACAACTTTGGAAAGTAATTAAAACCTAATATACTATAAAAGACCAAGCTAGTCTCATGTATTGAAATCATTCATTCATAGCTCTTTCTATTTTCTTTGTCATGTCTTCAGAAAAACTCATAACTCTGAAGACTAGTGATGGTGAGGAATTCAAACTCAATGAGGTTGTAGCTGTGAGGTCAGAAGTCATCAAGAACATGGTACAAGACGTGAATTGTACTTCTAATGTCATCCCCTTGTCTAATGTTGATGGCAAAACAATGACCAAAGTGGTTCAATATTGGAAGAAATATTCAGAAGAAGGTGTTACGGAAGATCAGTTAATAAATTATGATCAGAATTTCTTGGAGATGAGCCACTCAGAATTAGTTGGTGTTCTCTTGGCTGCTAATTTTTTTGATGATATACAGTTGAAGGAGGTAATAATCCAAGAATTTGTTGATAGGCTCAAAGGGAAAACACTAGAGGAAATACGTAAAGTTTTTGGTATCGTGAATGATTATACTCCAGAGGAAGAGGAAGAGGTCCGTAGAGTTGGGCTTTTGAATGATTTTATAATATTTTTGTTATTTCCTTAGATATATCCTATTTTTATTTTTATTTTATTTCTATTAGTTCAATCTTCTGTTGTTCTTTTTTGAAGAAATATTATTCGGTTTTGAATGATTTATAAATTATGTTGGAAAGAAATTAAATCTAGTTATATTATTTGAGAAAAAAATATTATCCTTTTAGATAGATTATTCACTCAAATCTCCTCTAAATAATCCTAAATTATATATATATATATTCAATTCTTTTAATATATTGTATATTCACTAGAAATGAGTAATTCACATTTGCGACAGATCAAATTATAAATTTGAGGTTCGAAACATTTTAATGACAAATTTCATTAGATATCCAATTCAAATAATTTAGATTACATGACCTCCTCCATTATTCCATATAACTATGATTGGTTGATAGAAAAATTAAATGGTTGAAATGGTGTTATAGCAGTGAAGCCGGCGGCGGCGAAGAGGAGAAAAAAGGTTGGGTTTACAGCAGTCCAACGTACATTAACAATTGAAGAAGTAAAGAGAATTTTTTGTTAAAAAAATAGAATGACGAAGCGCCTATGATAGCGTATGATTATTCCCATTTGTGACCGACGGTTGCTTGCAAGAGGTGGCGATCGGCAGTGTTCCAAAGCGCCATAACGACGTGCGTTAGAGCGTTAGAGTACCCTTTCTTCCACCTCCGAAGGATGGAGGGAGTATACAGCGAAAAAAGCGTCGAAGGGGTCGGATCACCCTGGGTTACTGAAGAGTCGTCCGACTTCTCGGTGACCGAATAAGAGAGGTTTTTACCGCTTTCTCTTCTCTCCAGCACTCTCGGACTGATCATCTTGCTGCAACAAAGCAAGCTTAGGAATGAATCTAATGAAAATTTAGGTCTCTGTCCGCTTGGAAGATTATTCTTTCCTCCTCGGCCGGCGAAAGAGGGGTGGGCTTTGTTCTGGGGGGGCCGCCTTGCGCAGCTTTAGAAAGGAGATAATTTCAGAAAGTCATTCTCTCCAACCCTTTCTATCTATCTTTAGAAGTAGGGCGAGAGAAAGTCAATATGATATTTGCGTTGGTTTTTCCAACGAAACTAAGCACTTTTATTCTTTCTCATTCGGAAATTAAAAAATAATTGGCACGTGGTAGGTAATAGTTGGTGCGTGTATACAATTTCTTTCTTATACGTGAGATTGACCGAAAAATGGGATATTTTTACCACTTTTAAATTATTCAAGGGGGTGAAAGGACCTTTGCAAAGTTCCAATGTCTTTTAAAAAATGTGTTATAGTTGAATGGGGTAATAATGCATTTTCTCTCTAAATTATAAGACCTAGAATAGTCTCTCCACTTATATCGTTCATGTTGGGAGGACAATTAATATACAAACAAAATAATAGGATGCACGTTACTTCCTCCGTCTCATATTAAATATTAAACTTTTCTCTTTACGTGTCTTTTAAAATTTTTTTATAAATAAGAAGGTTAGTTGGAAAGAAATTAAAGCTAGTTATATTATTTGAGAAAATCAGCTACAGTCTTAATTTCCCTCTTGTTTAGGGTATAAAAAAGAAAACTTAGTGAAAGCTTAAAGATGTGTCTACAACTATTCAAACACCATTCTCCAAAGTTATAATAACTTCAGTTTTTACAAGAAGATACACAACAAAAGCTTTCTTGTACCTATCACCATCTTCCTATCTGTTACATATGTTCTGAGTGATAAATATTGGATTTTTCAAACACCCATTAACTCCAATTACAAGAAATTTTCTTTTTTTTTTAAGCAATAGTCTCCATAAATTTACCCATGAACTTTTTTTATCCCGTTTTGACTTCCTACTTCAACTAGAACAGTGAAAACCTAATGCTCTATAAATTAAGCCCTTCAAACCTCTCAGACATTATAATCATTCAAATCTCCTTTCAATAATATTCTCAACAAAAATAAATTAACATCTCTTATTCAAATATATTTTTATCATCATGTCTTCTTTAACAAAGTTCTTAACTCTAAAGACTTGCGATGATAAGGCATTTGTACTGGACGAGGCGATAGTCGTAAGGTCACAAGCTATCAAGAATATGGTTGAAGACGATTGTGTTTCAAACGTCATTCCCCTGCCTAATGTCCATAGCAAAACAATGACCAAAGTGATCGAACACTGGAAGAAACATTCGGAGGAAGGCGTTTTTAAAGATATGTTGATGGATTTTTACAAGGCTTTTGTGAAGGTGCACCACTCGATTTTGTACGATCTTATCTTAGCTGCTAACTTTCTTAACGATAAGGAGATATTGGATATGTGTAACACCCCAAAAATTTCTAAGTAAGACACGTACTATTCTTCATTTACATGTAAGGTCATATAGGGTGATTCTTAAATTGACCATATGTGTAAAGGTAAATTCTTTAGTGTTGGAATGATTTTGGATATTAATTAAGGTCACTAGAAACTCCTAGCACAAAGTTGAGTTGAAAGTTTCCTTACCGATTAAGTTTTGATGTAAAATTCTCTTTGGGTCAACTTCAAATGACCATATCTCTTCAAATATAAAGAGTTATGTGGACTATAACCTATCAAATTAAAGGTATTTGAATCTTCTTTCCAACGCCACTAATTTCGCAACAATTCGAGTTTTGAGTAAAAAGTTATGACCATTTTAATAACCAGATACAGTATAGTGACGAATTAGCCGACGGGAAAACATTAAAAATGGTTTTTTTTGTCTTTTTACCTCTTAGAAAATCCTAAATGAATTCCTTGACTAATTAAGGACCCAAAACAATCAGATTTTCATCTCTTAATCTATTATTCTCTTCTCTCTCAAACCCTAAGGCAAAACCCTAAGGAAAAATCAAAGTAGAAGACTTCATTCAAGATTATTTCAATATTTTTAAAGATTCTTCTTCAAGGTTGTCACGACCCAACCCACCAGGCCTTGCGGGAACCTACTCTAACACCTAAGTAGGAGAACCCTTGATCCCCAAACGGTTAAAAACATGCGGAAGATTAAGAAAACTGGAGATTTAAACATTCCAAAGTGAAATTTGTAAAATAAATAACGCCCCCAGAGATCTAGTCTAAACAGGTACAAGAGCTTCTAAGATTTCAAGGTATAAAATACAGTAACTAATGACACAACTCCCACCACAGGGAAGGAAGAGTAGAAGCTGTTGGAGATTGTCTTTGTCTTCACCTATGAAACATCACTGACCCTGCAACCAGACTATGCCAAATGGCATAGCAAGAGTAGTATGAGTACAAACATGGTAGACATTATCGGTCAACCCGATGCCCACCGCATAACATAAAGAAATCAACCAGCAGGAAACATCCAATAAGAAAGTACACCCCTCAACCTTTATCCTCCTGCCTTTACCATTCCCGTATACCTTAAACGTACTAGTACACTTGACTCTAACCCCCTACTCTATCACCCTGCTCGCTCTGTTCTTGATCATAGATTAACCCTCCTATCTCATAGAGGAGTTCCCGAATACAACCACTACCAACCCGGCCAACCACTCACGACATGCCCTCACTTCTTCTGCATCACAATTCAGCCCTTGAACACATAGTATACTCTATCAAGGCTTGTTAACCGTTTCGAATATGAATCCCCTTCCAAGGTATGACCTAACCACTTTTTGCATCATGAACACTACCCCACTTCTCATTGTTTAAGAACACAGACAGCCTCTCTAAAAATAGAGGATAGTAACACTTGGACCCTCGGTCTCCACTTACCAGGCAACATACAGATTGGGCACGATCATGCACAGTTAATTCCAGTAAAGGAGCTATAAGCAATTAACCACCACACAGTAAAAGCTCTTATACCGAGATGCATAATCAGTCATCATTTTAGGTGCAATATACAATTCCACAATATCAATGACAAGTAGATATGAATGTAGTAGTCACAAATGGTCCTCTCATGGAACCCACACCCAAACTGTTATTGTGTCGGAACGTGACACCCGATCCAATATATATGTGTCGAAACGTGACACCTGATCCAATATATGTGTCGAAACGTAACATCCGATCCAATATATGTGTCGGAACGTGACACCCGATCCAGTCAGCACAACCACAACCACAACCACAATCACACCAATAATGAACCATTCACATAGTCACACAGTCAAGTAACAAGTTCATGACATGTAATTTTCCATACTTAGTCATTTAACTAGGTTCGATTCATGTTTCTCTATTCACATACATGCAGGCATACAATGGAGAAATTAACAAGCATATATAACACAACCGGGAAGTCGGACCATCACCTACCCCTATTTCACAGGACGAGGCTTCCTCCCCCAAGGTACACATCATATTTAACAACTAGGATTACATGTAAAATCATCCCTTTTCCGTGCCCAAAGTCCTAAACATGAATTCTACCATTAATTAGCAATATATTACACAGTGAGCACAAATTTACGACTACTCAAGTAAGTAGGCCTAGCCTACCACGGCGCCAAGCAGCTGCAGAGGAATTGTAGCCCCAATCCTGGTTTTCGAACAACGAGACGGTGGATTTTGGTTGGGAATCGGCGAGTTGTCGTCAACCTTGCGCTAGAAATCTATTTCTCCTTCCTTCCCAACCCTAGAGCAGCCTTTTGACGGTTTCTGGGGTGACCCTCGCCTCTTTTTGGCACTTAGGGAAAAGGAGGAAATAAGACTTTACATCATTAAGTTCTGTCCTCCAACCATCCCACTCTGGCGCTCCCATCCCACTGGGGCGCCACCGCCGTAGCGGCATCATCCCACTCTGGCGGTACAGTGGGGTCCATTTACTTACGATGTTTTGCCCTTCATAAGTAATGACGTTTCGGATCGTTACAATAGATGCTAATTTACCCCTCGTTCATCCCCGAATGACAAGTGGAGGAGTAAGCAAGAGCCAATTTGGAGTACTTCGAAACTAACGGATCGGCCCGTCCTGGAACAACGAAGGATAACGGTTCCCAAGTTTTAGGCACGAAAGGATCTTACCCATGGAACCAGCTAGGGAAACGAGGCAAAACACAGAGGAAGAGAGACACACCAATTTGCCTAGCCTGACCCTGCTAGAGCGGTAGGGTTCCCGCTGTGGCGGGACCCTCCCACTGTGGTGGAAGGTCGGGACCAGTTTAGAAGGGGAAAGGGGAATGGTTTCCCCATTTCCTCCTATACCCACCCCCAAAACTCCAAAAACTCTCTCGATTGCTTCACTCCGAACGTCAATCTTCAGGTAATGCTCTTTCTCCCTACTCTAATTACTTCAATACTTGCTTAACAACGATTGCATGAAAAGAATCGATTGGGTAGAATGGCCTTGGGTCAGTTTTCAAAATTTTCCTAGGGGTTTCTTGATTTGATAAGAATTACGTAGCATGGACACTTCTCTTACGTTCAAAATGTCTCCACAACATTTTGAGCGTAAAGATTTTGAGATAATATGGCCGAAACAGTTCCGAAATGGGCGGGGAAAGTTAAATAGTATTCTTGGTAGACAACTTGAATTCGGGCACCATCTATGAGTTGAAATGTTAGGGTCTTTGCATATTTAGTTACTAGGTTACTCTAGAAACACTGATCTGGTGAAAATTTTGCTAAAAACGAAGTTTTGGGGTGAAAGGGTGCCATGATCGCGCCCTGAAGTTCGACCCTAATGAAGGCCGCTCTGGCGGCCTCCATCCCACTGTGGCGGGATCCTGCGGAACAATGGCCTCTTGCCACTTCAAATATAATTTTTTCCTTTCCTTAGCCAGGGATTTACTAATTCCACGGAGTTCTAACGTGCACTTTTCATGAAATTTGCAGGCTTGTCTAACCATGGCTGGAATCAATGAAGAAAACTTGCCCTTCGTCCGGTTCCCAGATGCCGCAAATCGGGAGAGGCACCATGATCACTAGAACACCAATTTTTTGTGCGAGAGGGGTTTCCATCAGGTGGGCTTAGCGGAGAAAGAACCCCCCTTCCATGCCCAACTGATGGAGTTTGGTTGGGGTCCACTGACAGAGGCTCCCTCTACCGCATGCTCTGGCTGGGTGAGGGAGTTCTATGCCCTACTCTCTACTGTCCGCTGGGACGATCCTCAACCTACCATCTGCATACGAGGAGTCGACATCCCTCTGAGCAATTAGTTCGTCAATACGGTTCTCGAGGTGCCGGAGGTCTCCAACTCAGAGTACGAGACCATACTGAGGGAGATGGAATGGGGTTGGCTGCGGAACACACTGGTCGAGGCTGCGTCGGGACCAAGTCTACTAGGCTACTACGGAGGGCATCACCAGTACTCACTGGTCACCAGATGCCAATAGATGGTTGCACCTGGTATCTAGGAGGATCCGCCCATCGGGCAACCACACAGATGTGACCTTCCCTCGGGCTCTAGTGGTGGCTTGCGCTGTGCAAGGGATTGGGCTGAATGTGGGGGCACATATCGTGTCCGAGTGGAAAATGTTCGACAGAGGAAACAAGAAGGCATTCTTCCTACCTGGACTAGTGACGGCGATGTGCAAGCGGGCGGGGGTGCCCCTCTTGGACACTGATAAGGTACTTCCTATGGATCCCTCTTTTCATCCTCTTTTGATCACGCATCCCTCCACCCCGGGAAGAAATAAAAGCAAGGCCGACTGAGCCGACAGCAGTAGAGAAGCGGCTGCGGTGGACGACGAAGTAGAAGATGATGATAAGGCCGACGACGCCCCTCCTACCCAATCTCAGCCTCCACTATCAGGCGCTCGTGTGGAGGAGGACCTGGCGACCATCCGGAGGAGATTAGGAGGCTCCTATGCCAGCACCTCGACTCTAGTTCCACCCTCGACTGCCCTCAAGGTTGAGATGCTCCGCCGACAGCTGCGACGGGAGAAGAAAAAGAATTTAGAGAGGGACCATCTGATGGGCCGGATGTGGAAGGCCATTAATGTCATTTTCTCTTGCGTAGCCCCCCAGCGGGAGCTTCCCAGGCTCGAGCCGGGGGACTTTCAGGAGTTCCCCAGGTTGAGCGAGGCGTGGACTGGTGAGATAGCCCCGGAGGACCTAGATTCAGATGATAACACCCCCCTCCCCATGGACCTTGATTTGGGTTTGCCTCGCTTGGGCATATAACAGACAATATTTCTACTTCCCTTTTTGCTCTTCTTTAAGTTTTGTAAGAACATGGATGCTCGCTTTTGCTATTTTCATTGCCGTAATTAAATGCTAGGATTTATAACTCACTGTTCTATTGCGGAGTACTGATTGGATTGTAGAAATTAGCCCATGCAAGATTCGGAGTCCATAGGAGAAACAAGGGAAAAACAGGGGAGACATGGCTCAGATTCTGTCTCGCCCTGTCCCGCTCTGGCGGGATGATTCCGTCCCAGCGGCCCTGACGGGGTCAGTTTCCAGGACAACTTTTCATGGGGATTCTCCCCGTTCCTAGAGATTTTCATTGACTCCCAGGGCCATAATTACGCATTTAGGGTAACCCTCTTAGCTGAGATAGGCGTTGTCCACCCCGAGGTCAACCCAGCGGTATACACACCAGAACCCTTTTCCCACTAATTTAACGCAATAGACATGCACATCCGAAGAATATGCCTATTAATCACACGGTTTATAATCGATTGCAAAGCACGTCAAGAATTATTTTACGAATCGCATCATAGTTTACCTCTAGACCTTTGCACATAACCAAGTGATGACTCCCTCTCTGACAACAAGTTCAGGAAACCCAAGCAATCATAACTCACATACTTCCAAACAGTTAGGCAAGTACAATGCACACATCAAAATCTAGACAGCCAACACTGTGCACATAATCACATCATAGCATTCAAGAAAATACACCACACACACCAGCGGTTATTCAGACAACATCATGCACATAATCGCAATTTCAAGTTACATCACACAGGCAAGTCAAAATTATTAACTTAATTCGCTTCATGGATGACCATTAGTTGATCGTCCATGCATTTATACAGCCTCTAACGCCAGATACCAATTGGAACCTTCTCGGTTCAAATTTACCTTGCTTGTGTCCCTTCAGCCGCGACTATGGCATCCAGTTTACTTTGTTGAGATACCAATTGGAATATGAAGATACCAATTTGATTCAACCCATACCACAAGCGAAAACCCACACGGAAGGAGAGAAGAAATGTAACGACTTCCTAGAATGCTTCATAGCTTCCTGAAGATTAGATGTGGACGTCAACACACCAATCCACAGGAGTCTATTCCACATTTGCTCTTGTACTGGGAGACCGACAACCTAGCTCTCATACCAATTTATCACGACCCAACCCACCGGGCCGTGCGGGCACCTACTCTAACACCTAAGTAGGAGAACCCTTGATCCCCAAACGGTTAAAAACATGCAGAAGATTAAGAAAACAAGAGATTTAAACATTCCAAAGTGAAATTTGTAAAATAAATAATGCCCCCAGGGATCTAGTCTAAACAGGTACAAGAGCGTCTAAGATTTCAGAGTATAAAATACAGTAACTAATGACACAGCTCCCACCATAGGGAAGGAAGAGTAGAAGCTGTTGGAGATTGTCTTCATCTTCACCTATGAAACATCAATGACCCTGCAACCAGACTATGCCAAATGGCATAGCAAGAGTAGTATGAGTACAAACATGGTAGGCATTATCGGTCAACCCGATGCCCACCGCATAACATAAAGAAATCAACCAGCAGGAAACATGCAATAAGAAAGTACACTCCTCAACCTTTATCCTCCTGCCTTTACCATTCCCGTATACCTTAAACGTACTAGTACACTTGACTCTAACCCCCTACTCTATCACCCTGCTTGCTCTGTTCTTGATCATAGATTAACCCTCCTATCTCATAGAGGAGTTCCTGAATACAACCACTACCAACCCGGCCAACCACTCACGACATGCCCTTGCTTCTTCTGCATCACAATTCAGCCCTTGACCACATAGTATACTCTATCAAGGCTCGCTAACCGCTTCGAATACGAATCCCCTTCCAAGGTAGGACCTAACTACTTTTTGCATCATGAACACTACCCAACTTCTCATTGTTTAAGAACACATACAGCCTCTCTAAAAATAGCTGATAGTAACACCTGGACCCTCGGTCTCCATTTACCAGGCAACATACAGATTGGGCACGATCATTCACAGTTAATTCCAGTAAACGAGATATAAGCAGGTAACCACCACACAGTAAAAGCTCATATACCGAGATGCATAATCAGTCATCATTTTAGGTGCAAAATACAATTCTCCAATATCAATGACAGGTAGATATGAATGTAGTAGTAACAAATGGTCCTCTCATGGAACCGACACCCAAACTGTTAGTGTGTCGGAACATGATACCTGATCCAATATATATGTGTCGGAATGTGACACTCGGTCCAATATATGTGTCAAAACGTGACACCTGATCCAATATATATGTTGGAATGTGACACCCGGTCTAGTCAGCACAACCACAACCACAATCACACCCATAATGAACAGTTCACATAGTCACATAGTCAATTAACAGGTTCATGGGATGTAATTGTCCATACTTAGTCATTTCACTAGGTTCGATTCATGTTTCTCCATTCACATACATGTAGGCATACAATAGAGAAATTAACAAGTATATTTAAGACAACCGAGAATTCGGACCATCACCTACCCCTAGTTCACAGGACGAGGCTTCCCCCCACGGTACACATCATATTTAACAACTAGGAGTACATGTACAACCATCCCTTTTCCATGCCCGAAGACCTAAAACTGAATTCTACCGTCAATTAGCAATATATTACGAAGTGAGCACAAATTTACGACTACTCAAGTAAGTAAACCTAGCCTACCTGGGCGCCAAACAGCTATAGAGGAATTGTAGCCCCAATATTGGTTTTCGGACAACGAGACGGTGGATTTTGGCCGGGAATCAGTGAGTTGTCATCAACCTTGTGCTAGAAATCTATTTCTCCTTCCTTCCCAAGCCTAGAGCAGCGTTTTGAGGGTTTTTAAGGTGAACCTCCCCTCTTTTTGGCACTTAGGAAAAAGGAGGAATTAAGACTTCACGTTATTAAATTCTGCCCTCCGACCATCCCACTCTGCACTCCTATGCCGCTGGGGCGCCGCCGCTGTAATGGTATCATCCCGCTCTGGTGGGACAGTGGGGTCCATTTACTCACAACGTTTTACCCTTCATAAGTAACGACGTTTCGGGTCGTTACAAAGGTAAGTCTTTCTTCAAGAATTTCATTCATTCCAACTCAAATTCCTCCATACAATTATGAATTACTAATGAAAATTATAATTCTTGTCCATAGAGATTTCAAGAAACTAATTCAAGAATCTCCAGAAATGTTTTCTTGATTGTTCTCTTTCTAGCTAGGGTTTCAAGGCTTCTAATCAAGTTCTTCTTCAAGATTCTTCAAGATTCTTCAAGAACCTTGTTCTTCTAGGTATGTAAGGCTATCATAGTGTTGAACTAGTTCATCCTCACTCCCTACATCTACTTTCAAATTAGTTAAAGAGTAATCTAGGATTCTATCAATAGATTTGAGTATTCTTGAGATAAGTTGATTTTGAGTTCTCAAGTTCCTGTTTCTTTTTGAAATTCTATTCCTAATTATTGAATTGTTATATGTTATGCATTAAGATTCTTGAGTTGATTCGTTCATGTCTATATTTCAACATGAACCTTTTTAGTTAGTATTTTATAGCAATTATCTCAAACCAGAGGAAGAGTTATGTTTTTAAACATATGAGCATGAGTATATATTATTGGGAGTAGTATTGAGCACCGATATGGGGATGAATTCACACAACTCAAAATCCTCATAAATCATGTCTGCCAACATGGGTAAAAGGTCATACTTTTTAGATGATTCCTTATTGCTTTTTAAGCATAGCTTAGTGCATCCACTTAGTTGAGGATGTCCTATACTCTGGCAAGGTATAGTAAAGTTCTGGCAGCGTGGGCGAGACGTTGTATCATCACGTAGCTCATAGTGATGGTTGTTGGTTAGAGAATCTCCACAATAAGAGTTATTATTGTATTTTTACATACAATTGAGTGATTATCTACCGTTTTAAAAGTTTTCCATATATTGCATCTTTTATTGTTGTTTAATCCTTGAGTTGAGTTGAGTATCTTTGAGTTAAGTACCTTTGAGTTAAGTACCTTTGAGTTGAGTATCCTTGAGTTGATTTGAGTATTCTTGAGTTGAGTATCTTTGAGTTGAGTATGCTTGAGTTGAGTTGAGTATCTTTGAGTTGAGTATTCTTGAGTTGAGTTAAGTGAGATGAGACGAGGTAAGTATGTTTCCTTTTATCAGTTCAGGCTTATGTTTATGTTTTAGAGTTCCCCATACATGCTCGTACATTTCAATGTACTGACGTCATTTGGCTTGCATCATGAAATGATGCAGATACAGGTATTCAGGATCATCAACAGGCGTTTCGTTGAGGTCATGTGATATTCCAGTCAGCTTTGGTGAGCCTTCTTTTATACCGGAGGACTTCACCTTTACCTTACAATTAGTAATTTTGAGATGTCGTGTGTCTTGTCCCGACATCCTTTTATAATAGTAGAGGCTTCATAGATAGACAGAGTTGAGGAGTTTTTTGTATTTACTTTCTTTTGTGTATTGTACAGACTTTTTAAAAGGTTGAGTATTTGAGTTCAATAAATTTAATTCCGTTTTAAGCTTATGTGTACTTGAGTTAGTCTTCCGCTTGTAGTCAGCCAGGATGAGGGTTCGCTTGGGGACCAGCAATGGTTCTCGAGTGCCAGCCAAGTCCAGGGTGTAGGCTCGGGTCATGACAATATGATATGTCAAGAAGTTGCCGATAGGATTAAAGGAAAAACACCAGAAGAAATACGTAAAGAATTTGACATCAAGAATGATTTTACTCCAGAGGAAGAAGAAGAGATCTGTAAAGACAATGCTTGGGCTTTTGAATGATTTTATAACACTAGTGTTATTTTTAATTTCTGTTTTTTTTTTAATTTTTGAATTAGAACTGTCTTGTTAGCTATATCCTATTTTATTTAGTTCTATATTCTGTTGTTCCTTTTTATAGAATTGTTATTTGGTTTTTATTGATTTATAAATTTATAACTTATGTTGAAAAGAAATTAAAGCCATTTATATTAAATTTGGAAAACAAATATTCATCCAAATGATTGAAAGATGAATTTGATATCTCAAAAATAAATATTTACATTTAATTTTTTTAAATAATGTTGAGTTATTTTCGTTCAAAGCATATTCAATTGACTTGATATAAAGAAATGTTGTTGGAAGAATGTACAGAAAAAGTGCTACAGTCTGAGTGAGGTCTTAATAGGCGCGAATTCAAATTAATTAAACTTTCATGCGGATATTAAACACAAGGTGAATTTTTTAAAAAAAATAATAATTGGAGGAATGTATTTATGTATCGTCATTCTTTTAGCACAATATATACTGCATCTTGTAGGGTAATAATGGATGGGCTTAACATATTACAACAGAAGAAATCAATTATCACAATTGCTATGAAATTATACTAGTAATACTCCAACTTTTAGGACAATATTTACCACAGGTTCTCACATTAATGTATCATTGACCAAAATTCTTATTAGTTAAATAGATGTATTTATATGTAATGTATCAATATTTTATAAATAGTGTAAGTTTGTATATATGTATGATGTATAACTACATATTAAATATGTATAAATAATCACAAACACAGTTATATAATATTTATACATTACAACGCATCTTCCTCACCGGTTGATTTTTTTTTTCAATACCAACTAGCTCAAATCTCCTCTAAATAGTCCTAAATTATAGATATAAGAAAATTTTGATATTTTAATTCTTTTAATATATTATATATTCACTAGCAATGATCAATTCACATTTTCGGCATATCAGTTTTAAATTTTGAGGTTTGAAACGTTTTATTGAAAGAATTCAAAGGACATCCGATTTAAATCTCCACCTAAATAATCCTAAAATTTAAATATCACGAGCTCCTCTCCATATTTCTATTCTTTAGATATATAATTCACTCGAAATAATCCAGCTGCGACGATGTCGAATTTTATTATTTAAACATTCTCAAGTGTCCGGAGAAGATCTGAGTAGACACAAAAATAATTAATAAATGATCAAATGGACATTCTATTGATTACTTAATGAACAAATAGAGATTCTCGGTAATTAACTGAAAATCATGTTATTTTCTATTAGAACATTTGACCAAATGGTCATTCTACTTAATTATTCCGATTTCTATATCTATTAATAACATATCATTCGATTAAAATATAAAATAATGAAATTTGAATTGCAATGCAATTTTTTTGTTGAAAGATAATAGTTTATTAGTTTTAAGTTTCACTTCTAAATTGTAAGATCTAGAATAGTCTCTCCACTTAGATTATTCACCTCGGAAGGACAATTAACATACAAATAAAACATTATGACGGTGTTACTTTCTCCTTCTCATATTAGTTATTAAACTTTTATCTATACATGCCTTCTTTTTAAAAAATCATAAATAAGAAAGTTAGTTTTACTAATTTACCCTTTAAGAAACTTGCGCTTGCTAATTTACCCTTTAAGAAACTTGCGCTTGAAACATTATAAACTTGTTTACACTTTCAAAAAGAATTAGTTGTAAGAGTAAATGGGGAAAATGTAATTTATTTATCTCAATTAATAATTTAGGACAACTATTTTTAATAATGTGGATAACTATATGGAACCGGGGGACTGGGGGAGTACTAGATTAATTAATTATTTTATTTTTTCGATTACTTTTGTTAAAAATGTAGTCAAACACAACGATATGACTGATCTTCCAGTAGATGATTAAAGGAATAATGAATTCAGAACTTTCCCCTTAACTTTTAATTAAATTCATTATCCTAATAATCTGAGACAATTTATGCAGATTTTGCAAAGCAAGTTTATTAAACTTTAAAAAAGGAAAAATAATAACTTTTAATCTATGTAATATTTTACTTTCCATGTTCCTGTTACAATTTTGGAAAGTAATTAAAACCCAATGCACTATAAAGATCAAGCTAGCCTCATGTATTGAAATCATTCATGTATACCTCTCTCCATTTTCTTCATCATGTCTTCAGAAAAGCTCATAACTCTCAAGACTAGCGATGGCGAGGAATTCAAACTCGATGAGTCTATAGTTATGAGGTCACAAGTCATCAAAAATATAGTACAAGACGTGGATTGTGCTTCTAACGTCATCCCCATAACTAATGTTGATGGCAAAACTATGTGCAAAGTGGTTGACTATTGGAAGAAACACTCGTAGGAAGGTGTATCGAAAGAAGTATTGATGGATTTTGACAAGAATTTCGTGAAGGTGGATCAGTCGGTTTTGTTTTATGTTCTCTTAGCTGTCGATTTTCTTAATGATAAGGATATGCTGGATGTAATGTGTCAAGAAGTTGCTGATAGAATCAAAGGTAAAACCCCAGAGGAAATACGTAAAGAATTTGGTATCAAGAATTATTTTACTCTAGAGGAAGAAGAGGAGAACCGTAAAGAGAATGCTCGGGCTTTGAATGCTTTTATAACGCTAGTGTTATTTTCAATTTTTGTTCTTTTTTTTGTTAGAATTTGAACTGTTTAGTTAGCTATATCTTATTTTATTTAGTTCTATCTTTTGTTGTTCTTTTTTATAGAATTGTTGTTTGTTTTTATTGATTTATAAATTTATAAATTATGTTGGAAAGAAACTAAAATTGTTTACATTAAATTTGAAAAGGAAAACATTCATTCAAATGGTTGAAAGATGAATTTGATATCTCAACAAGAAATAACTTTAATTTTTTTAAAATTAAAATATAAAATATTTATGTTACTAACACACACATTTGTGGGAGAAGAGTTGGACTAAGATATAAGGATTACTAAACAGAGAACACAATCCATACGTTCACTTTATTTATTATCACTATTGTTAATCTAAAAAATGTTTGAGGATCTATCAGAAACGTCTTTCTACCCCTCAAAGATAGAGGAAAGGTCTACGTACATCTTACCCTCTTCAATCCCACTTGTGGAATTAGTATTGTTAGTCTTGAAAATCACATTAAGGAAATAAGCTAGAGTCTTACTTTCCCACTTATTTAGGGTAAAAAAAACATAGTGGAAGCTTAAATATGTGTGTACAACTTTTCAAACACCATGGTTAGATATTACGGAAAAAATAATTTTCGACTAATTGAGATTTGGAAGAAATAAAAAAGGCTTCCTTTTCCTAATCTAACTCGGTCACATACATAGAGTTTAGGTAAATTTTTTACAATTTTCTAATTTGACATTGTTTATACAAAATAAATTTTCCCATGAACTCTTTTTTTTCCCCGTTTTGGCTTCCTACTTTAACTAGAACAGTGAAAACCTAATGCTCTATAAATTAAGCCCTTTCAAACCTCTCCGACATTATAATCATTCAAATCTCCTTTCAATAATATTCTCAACAAAAACAAATTAACATCTCTTATTCAAATATATTTATACCATCATGTCTTCTTCAACAAAATTCTTAACTTTAAAGACTTGCGATGGTAAGGAATTTGTACTGGACGAGGCGATAGCCGTAAGGTCACAAACTATCAAGAATATGGTTGAAGACGATTGTCTTTCAAACGTCATTCCCTTTCCTAATGTACATAGAAAAACAATGACCAAAGTGATCGAATACTGGAAGAAACATTCGGAGGAAAGCGTCTCCAAAGACATGTTGATGGATTTTGACTAGGCTTTTGTGAAGGTGCACCACTTGATTTTGCATGCTCTTATCTTAGCTGCTAATTTTCTTAACGATAAGGAGATATTGGATATGATTTGTCAAGAAGTTGCTGATAGAATTAAAGGAAAAACACCAGAAGAAATACGTAAAGAATTTGATATCAAGAATGATTTTACTCCAGAGGAAGAACAGGAGATCCGTAAAGAGAATGCTTGGGTTTTTGAATGATTTTATATTTATTTCCAATATTTGTTCTTTTTTATTTTAGAATTAAAACTGTCTAGTTAGCTCTATCCTATTTTATTTTATTTAGTTTTATATTCTATTGTTCATTTTTATAGAATTGCTTTTTGATTTTGATTGATTTATAAATTATGTTGGAAAGAAATTAAAGTTTTTTTTACAAACAACTTAGTGATTTATAATTTATGTTACAAAAAAAATAAATTGAATATTGATTCAAGATTCGAATTGCAGAAAGTACTTTCGAGAGAATTTTTTAAAGATAATTAAGAAATAAATATTGAGATCATCAAACAACATACAAATAATCTATCTCAATCCCAATAATAAAATAAAATAATAGTGTATAAATTAGGAGTGTCAATGGAACGATTTGGTCGGCTATTTTTAATAAATTATATCATTTCAAATTTTCAGCTATTTTGTAATGAATAACCAAAACTAGATTTTTAAAAACCATTTCAATTATATCGGTTTCTCTTCGGTACGGTTTGGTAAAATTTTAGTTTTTTTACTTTTAAAATATCACCTCAAAATATACTATTATTAAAATATTTTTTTCGTAAGTATGTTCTTAAAGAAACACTTTAGTTCTTCACCAAGAAATCAAGAATGTAAAACTTTGTTGCCATATTGTTTGATTTTAAACATTTAATAGGAGCGCTTGCATAGGTTTTGTCTTATTGTTTGATGGAGTATCTATTATAATATCTTTTAATTTTAAACCTAATTAATTAAAGGCTAATTAAAGAGTAAATATCCAAAGTCGTCCAATCATTAGAGTGTAACATCTCGCAAATTGAAATAACTAGGAAGAAGTTAAAAATTGGAAATAACCATTTTTGGAAAGATTATAAAAATCTGAAAATTTTGGTAAGTATGTTAAGTTGAGTTTTGGCCAACTTCAAACGACCATAACTCCTAGCTCA
>JAJONR010004683.1:0-39410 GCA_029582245.1 Solanum etuberosum | reverse complement strand
TCCATATGAAAAGGATAAGAGGTGATTCCCCATGTTCCTATTATGATGAATGGACATGGAGGCGAGTACCCATGATCCTTATGAAATGATGTGGAGGCGAATACCCGTGTCATATGATGTGATTGTGGAGGCGAGTACCCATGATCTTAAGGTAAGTTTGGCAAGAGGCGAATACCCATTAGCCTTTGTAAGCAAGGCAAGGAGGAGAATTCCCATGTCTTTAAAAGTAAGTATGAATAATGTGAACTATGTTATGATAAACAAATAGCTTTGACTGTTGGTTGAGATGCCTTCCATGAGGTAAGCTTGATTAGAGGCGGATGACCCAAATCTTGACTAAGGATAATTAAGGTTGCTTGAGAAGTGTTCCTTTCTTATTATGATGATGATTTATGTGCATTGATTATGCTTATGGTTTATATTGACTAACCATTATGTTTGTGTTGTTTATGCTAGCTATCATATTTAGTACATGATTGTACTAACACTTACTTTTCCTACATTCTTATCAAATGTAGAGTCTGGCGACATTGATTCTCTCACTCCTGGCTAGGTTCATAGTTGATCAAGAAGTGAAGATTTGGTGAGTCCTCATTGTATTCGTGGATGTGATCACCACTTTCTTTTATGTCTTGCATTTTATGTCTTGGACTATTGTATGGGCTGTGACCCAAGACTTTATTCATGTTTGTTAGATGGTTTGACACAATTGTATTAGACTTCCGCTCGTTTTATAAAGACTTTGATTGTTTTGAAATGTTTTAAATTTCCGCATCATTTCTATTACTTTATGTTATGATATACTAAGTGGCTTGTATGAGGCCTCTCGGGGTCTTATACGCCTTGTTACATCTAGGAAGTACCCCTTGGTCGTGACAACCACGGTCCGTGGTCAGGATTTATGGTTCGATGGCCAAAAATCAAGGCCCAAAAGTCCATCGACGGTCCACCAGGACAGACTATAGGTCAAACCACGGTCCGTCGACTGGGTCCGTCGGTGGAAGCTGATAGTTATTATTTCAGGGTTAGTTGGGTCTTTTCCTAATTAATTAGATTCAATACTATGTCGTTTTGGCTACGGTTAGGACCTCTATAAAAGCCTTTTAACACCCAAATTTACCCCATTTACTTCATTCTTCAAAAAATTCCAAAAATAAACCAATTCCTCTCCAAAGAATTCTCTCTCTAGAACTTGAAGAAGAAGAAGAAGGATTCACCTAGGGTTTCAAGCTAAGGTTCAATTTTTTCCATTGAAGGCTAGCATTTCGACTCAAGGTATGATAGTTTTCATCCATGGAGTTCCCAAATTCCTCTATTTCAAATGGTAGAATTTCCCAATTGAGTTAGGGTTTTTCTTCAATTAGCATGGATTCTTTTCATTATTGATTTAAATGATTGAGTTATGATCTTCTATGCATGAATTGATGAATTTCAATGCTTTTATGATGAATTCCCCTATGAACCCATGTAATCCCTATGTTTTCAAGTTGTGAATCATATGATGAGGGATTTTGAGTATAAACCAAGTGTTTTATGAAATTAAGCATGTATTGCAAAATTTACATGTATTTATGATGAAATCCATATCTAACCCATGTTTTCTAAGAGTTTATGATTGTAAGTGGGTTTTGACCTCAAGAGGTAAATTATGGACTTATGCATTTTCTTATAAAATCTATGCAAATGTTTATAGGGTGCTTTGAGAGTAAAGTACCAATGATGATGTGGTTGTTGTGTTGTTGAAAGTACATTCTCATAAACATATAACTAGCATGATGTGAAAGGTTTTCTCACATAGAAATGATTTTTAGGTTAAAAGGATTTCTCACCCAATTGAATCAAGAGTAGGAGCTATCCTAATGAACTAGTTTGGATTGGTTATTTAAGGGCTCCTTTTCATGAGTAATGAAGTCAAGTAAGAAATGACTATTCCGTGGGAATTTATGTTTAGCACCGAGTGGATATTGAAAGTGAGATGGAAGCTCTCCCATAGTAGAGGCCGGGTTTCCAAAGTAATCTCATGAGATGGAAGCTCCCCTATAGTAGAGGCCGGATTTCTAGTAGCAATCTCCTTATCCTATAAACTATGTGCCCCCATAGGTTGATTAGCTAGTGGATCCACTTAAGCTGGACGTTCTTGGTTCTACTTTAGGCTAGTAGAACAACCCTTTCGGTGTGGGAGACACCAGGGGATCATGTTATAGCTCACATGATCTCAATGTCGGTTAAGGCTAATTCCCCACAAGTAATAATGAACTAAGGTTACTTCAAGAAGTATCTCACATGAGTTCAAAGGTTTTAACGATGAAATTAGCTTGCATTGACCATGATTTTATGACTTATTTTTTATAAAGTTTTTATATCATGTTTATCTTGGTCAATTGCATGTCATGAAGTGAAATGTACCTTTTTGCATGTTCTAAATGTTTTATGCATGGCTATCATACTTGGTACATTATTTTGACTTGAGATATTCCCTAGCTTTGGTGATTCCTCATGGTTCGAACACGGAGTTATTATTTTAGTTTCTTTCTTGTATTTCACTTTTGGACATGATGTATGGGCTAGCCCAATTTCATTATATTGTATTATATGGCTTTGATGAGACATGAGTTTAGACTTTCACTTTACTTTTATAAAAGGATTTAGACCTGGACTGTTGTTTTACTCTTGTTGTTTTATTTCTTATGTTATGAGAGCTAAGTGGCTTGTATGGAGTCCTTCGGGGTTCTATACGCCATGTTACATCTAGGGGTACCCCTGGGTCGTGACAAACTTGGTAACCAGAGCACAAGGTTTAGAATGGTCCTAGGATGTGTCATAAGCCACGTCTAGTAGAGTCTTATTCATGAGTGTGAAGCGCGCCACATTTATGAATGAGAGGCTACAAGATGATTAGGAAACTCCACTTCTTTCATTACTCTTAAGTTGTGTGATAGAGTTTAACTCTATAAAGTCTCTCTCCTAATCCTTATCCTATGTTCTTCAGGATATGACTACCCGAAGAGCTTATGCTAGAAGGAATGTGAGGGAGAATGTGGAACAAGAAGCTCATCCCCAAGCTCCTCAAGTTCCGGTGTTTAGGGTTGCTTTCCAAGTGTTGGCTCAAGCGGTGACGGCCCAAGCAAATAGGGAGGTTGCGGTTCCCGTGAACCCAAATGTGGGTATGGCGGCTTCAAGAGTGAGGGACTTCACATGGATGAATCCTCCGGAGTTTCATGGTTCTAAGGTTGATGAAGATCCTTAAGAGTTTATTGATGAATTCTATAAGGTTTTGATGATCATGGGAGTTACACCGGTGGAAAAAGTGGAGTTGGCCAACTATCAACTAAAGAGAGTGGCTCAAATATGGTATAATCAATGGAAGGAAGGGAGACCGGAAGATGCGGGTCCTCTTGAGTGGGATAAGTTCAAAGCCACTTTTCTTGATAGGTTCTTTCCCCTAGAGATGACGGAAGCCAAGGTGCTTGAGTTCATTAACCTTCGGCAAGGGAGTATGTGTGTGAGGGAGTATGGTCTAAAGTTCACTCAATTGTCGAAATATTCTCCAACAATGGTTGCGGACTCAAGGGCTAGAATGAGTAAGTTCATTTCGGGTGTGTCCGAAATGGTAGTCAAAGAGTGCCGAACCGCCATGCTCATTCATGGCATGGACATATCTCGTGCATGCACAACAAATTGAGGAGGAAAAACTTAAGGAAAAGTCTAAAGAGGTAAAAAGGGCAAAGACCGGTGATGGTAATTTTACTAATGCAAGGTCCGAAGGACAAGGTCGTCCTAGGTTCCGACAAAAGTTTTCCAGCCGAGATTCTTCTAATGCTCCTCTAAAGTTCAACCAAGATAGGGTGTCTAACCCTAATCCTCAAGGAGGTAATGGTAGTGGATCTTCATTGTCTAGGTCTACTTTTACTAAGTGTGGAAGGAAGCACGATGGTAGGTGCCTAGCCTGCACGGATGGTTGTTACGATTATGGAAAAAGTGGTCATAAAATGAGGGACTGCCCGGTGCTTACGGCTAAAGGGAGAGAGGGCAAGCAAGCTACTCCTAGTAGTTCGGGTTCCCATGCTCCTAAGCAAAACAACTTCTATGCACTTCAGACTCGTGGGGAGAGAGAGAGTTCTCCTGGTGTGGTTACCGGTACGTTGAAAGTTTTTCAAATAGATGTATATGCTTTGCTTGATCCCGGTGCTACTTTGTCTTTTGTGACTCCATATGTGGTAATGAGATTTGATGTGCTCCCTGATGTGTTATTAGAACCTTTTTCTGTCTCTACTCCTATTGGTGATTCTATTGTGGCTAATAGGGTATATAGAAAGTGTCCCGTTTCCTTTTCCCATAGAGTTACTCTTGTTGACTTGGTAGAACTTGATATGTTAGATTTTGATGTTATCTTGGGTATGGATTGGCTGCACTCATGTTATGCTTCTATTGATTGAAAAACTTGTGTAGTCAAGTTTCAGTTTCCAAATGAGCCTGTCCTAGAGTGGAAGGGGGGGAATTCTATGCCTAAGGGTCAGTTTGTTTCTTAGCTTAAAGCTAGAAAGATGATTTCGAAAGGTTGCTTTTACCATCTAGTAAGGGTGAGGGATGTAGATTCTGGAACCCCTTCTCTTAAGTCGGTCCCGTTATGAATGAGTTTCGGGAAGTGTTCCTAGATGATCTACCCGGTATTCCTCCCGAGCGGGAAATAGACTTCGGTATCGACCTTCTCCCAGATACGCAACCTATCTCTATTCCTCCTTACCATATGGCTCCGGCAGAACTTAAGAAGTTGAAAGAACAGTTGAATGATCTGTTGGACAAAGGTTTCATCCGACTGAGTATCTCTCCATGGGGCACTCCAATTTAGTTCGTTAGAAAGAAGGATGGTTCTCTGCGTATATGTATCGACTATCGTCAGTTGAACAAGGTGATTATTAAGAATAAGTATCCTCTTCCGAGGATAGATGATTTGTTTGACCAACTTCAAGGGGCAAGTTATTTCTCTAAGATTGATCTTCGATCAGGTTATCACCAATTGAGGGTGAGAGAAGATGACATTTCGAAGACAGCTTTTCAAACTCGGTATGGTCATTATGAGTTTTTGGTGATGTCGTTTGGGTTGACTAATGCTTCGGCGGTGTTCATGGATTTGATGAATAGAGTGTTTAGACAATACCTTGACATGTTTGTGATTGTGTTCATTGATGATATTTTGATCTACTCAAGGAGTGAGGATGAGCATATTGATCATTTGAGGATCGTGTTGAAAATTCTTAAGGACCAACAACTTTTTTGCAAAGTTTAGCAAATTTGAATTTTGGTTGAGATCCGTATCTTTCCTTGGTCATATTGTCTCGAGTAAGGGTATTGAGGTAGATCCTAAGAAGACGGATGAGGTCAAGAGTTGGCCTAGACCTCTTACTCCTTCGGATATTAGAAGTTTCTTGCGTTTAGCCGGTTACTATAGAAGGTTAGTTGAGGGATTTTCCTCTATTGCCTCTCCTTTGACGGCTTTGACTCAAAAGAAGGCTAAGTTCATATGAAATGAAGGATGTGAGAAGAGTTTTCAAGAGTCGAAAGATAGACTTACTTTCACTCCGGTGTTGACTTTACCGGAAGGGACGGATGGTTTTGTGGTTTATTGTGATGCTTCAAGAATTGGGTTAGGGTGTGTGCTTATGCCAAATGGTAAAGTGATTGTCTATGCCTCAAGGCAACTTAAAGCTCATGAAAAGAATTATCCTACCCATGACCTTGAATTAGCGACGGTGGTTTTTGCCTTAAAGATTTGGAGGCATTATTTGTATGGTGTGCATGTAGATGTGTTTACCGACCACAAGAGTTTTCAATATGTGTTAAATCAAAAATATCTTAAACTTCGCCAAAGAAGGTGGCTTGAGTTATTGAAAGATTACGACATGAGTGTTCTGTATCACCTCGGTAAAGCTAATGTGGTAGTGGATGCTCTTAGTCAGTTGTCTATGGGTAGTGTTGCTCATATTGAAGAAGAAAAGAAAGAGTTGGTTTGAGATGTTCATAGATTGACCCGATTAGGTGTGCAATTGGTGGACTCAACCAAGGGTGGTGTTATGGTTCACAATGGGTCTGAATCGTCTCTTGTAGCAGATGTGAAATCTAAGCAACGTCTCGATCCAATTTTGGTAGAATTAAAAGAAGCAGTTCTTAAGAAAATAGTAAAGACTTTCTCCCAAGGGGGAGATGGGGTACTTAGATACCAAGGTCATTTATGTGTTCCAAATGTGGATGACTTGAGGGGACGAATTTTGACAAAATCCCATAGTTCGCGGTATTCCATTCACCCGGGAGCCACCAAGATGTATCATGATTTACGGGAAGTCTATTGGTGGAATGGGATAAAGAAGGACATTGCGGGATTTGTGGCTAAGAGTCCAAATTACAAACAAGTTAAGGTTGAGCATCAGAAACCGGGAGGTTTATCCCAAGATATTAGCATTCCTACTTGGAAGTGGGAAGACTTGAATATGGACTTTATTGTTGGTTTGCCTCGCACTCAGCGACAACATGACTCTATTTGGGTGATAGTAGATTGAATGACAAAATCGGCTCATTTCCTTCCCGTCAAGGTTTCTTATTTGGTGGAGGACTATGCCAAGTTATACTTGAGAGAAATGGTAAGGTTGCATGGAGTGCCTTTGTCCATTATTTCCGATCGTGGTACCCAATTCACATCTCAGTTTTGGAAGTCATTCCAAAAGGGTCTTGGCACTAAGGTTAAGCTTAGCACGACCTTTCATCCCCAAATTGATGGGCAAGCGGAGCGTACTATTCAGATTTTGGAAGATATGTTGAGAGCTTGTGTGATTGATTTTAAGGGTAATTGGGATGACCATTTGCCATTGATTGAGTTTGCCTATAATAATAATTATCACTCGAGTATTGATATGGCTCCATTTGAGGCACTATATGGAAGGAGGTGTATATCTCCTATCGGTTGGTTAGAGGTGGGTGAATTTTCCCTAATAGGTCTTAAATTGGTACATGAGGCCATAGAGAAAGTTCTACTTATTAGAGAAAGGTTGAAAACGGCTCAAAGTCAGCAAAAGTCATATGCCGATGTGAGAAGAAGGGATCTTGAGTTTGATGTTCATGATTGGGTTTACTTGAAAATCTCAGCCATAAAGGGTGTAATGAGGTTTGGTAAGAAAGGGATGCTTAGTCCCCGATATGTAGGCCCATATCAGATTTTGAGGCATGTTGGTAAGGTTGCTTATGAGCTAGATTTGCCAAATGAGTTGGCATCGGTGCATCCGGTTTTCCATGTCTCCATGTTGAAGAAATGTGTTGGTGATCCGACATCCATAGTTTCCTTAAAAGGTTTGGGAGTTGATGAGAGTCTTTCTTATGAGGAAGTTCCGGTTGAGATTTTAGACCGACAAGTCAAGAAGTTGAGAAATAAAGAAGTTACTTCCGTGAAAGTTTTGCGGAGGAATCAGTTAGTTGAGGGTGCTACTTGGGAGGCCGAGGCCGATATGAAGTCCTGATATCCTCATCTTTTTTCCTTCTACTCCTACTCTAGCTTGAGGTAATGAGTTCCTCCTGGTTTGACCTTTGTTTTGGGAGTCATGTGTTTTTATGTGTTTCCATGATTTCCTTATGTGATGCATGTTCATGGAAACTTATGTTTTGAAAGAAAATGAGTTTACATGCTTGATTTTCCTCATGTTGTTGTGCATTGAGTATGAGTTTCCTATAGACTTCATGATTTGAATTGATGAACATGCTTTAGATATGCTTTTTGAGAGTGAATTGCATATAGGCTCCATGAGATTGTGTTGAGCATGCTTTTATCTTGGAGAAGGTAGTTCCTCCTTGAACATGAGAAGTTTTGAGACTTCATGCATATTGGGTTGTTAGATGTAGTTCCTACTTCCTTTTGATGCATTTGAGTTTGTTTAGCTTGGATTTGATATTTCCTCCTTATTTATGTGCATTGCATGCATGATGGGCTGCTAGAGTTAGTTTCACCCCTCTTATGATGTTTTGAGAATGTCCTAGCTTGGAGTCGATAGTTCTTCCTTGGTTTCATGCATTGCATTGATAGATTGGGTTGTGAGTTCCTCTCCTAAGCTTTTAGAACCATTTTAAATCTCATTCGATGACGAATGGTCCCAAGGGGGAGATATTCTAACACCCCGTATCCGAAAAAGGGAATAAACTAGATTTTTGGGAAATTGCAGGTGCCAGCCACGAGGGCCACCCACGGCCCGTGGATGGGACCACGGACCGTAGGTGTGGTCCGTGATTGGACAGCCTAGCAATGTTAATTGAGGTCGAGGACCACGGCTCGACCTACGGGCCATAGGTCAGACCACGGTCCGTAGGTCAGACCACGGTCCGTGGTCAGGGTACGTGGTTCGATGGCAAAAAATCAAGCCCCAGAAGTCCATCAACGGTCCACCAGGACGGACCGTAGGTCAAAGCACGGTTCGTCGACTCGGTCCGTCGGTGGCAGGTGACAGTTATTATTTCAGGGTTAGTCGAGTTTTTTTCTAATTAATTAGTTTCAATACTATATCGTTTTGGCTACGGTTATGACCCCTACAAAATCCTTTTAACCCCCAAATTCACCCCATTTACTTCATTCTTCCAAAAATTCCCAAAAGAAACCAATTCCTCTCCAAATAATTCTCTCTCTAGAACTTGAAGAAGAAGAAGAAGGATTCACCTAGGGTTTCAAGATAAGGTTCAAATTTATCCATTGAAGGCTAGCATTTGGACTCAATGTATGATAGTTTTCATCCATGGAGTTCTCAAATTCCTCTATTTCAAATGGTAGAATTCCCCAATTGAGTTAGGGTTTTTCTTCAATTAGCATGGGTTCCTTTCATTATTGATTTAAATGATTGAGTTATGATCTTCTATGCATGAATTGATGAATTGCAATGCTTTTATAATGAATTCCCCTATGAACCCATGTAATTCCTATGTTTTCAAGTTGTGAATCATATGATGAGGGATTTTGAGTATAAAGTAAGTGTTTTATGAAATTAAGCATGTATTGCAAGCTATACATGTACTTATGATGAAATCCATATCTAACCCATGTTTTCTAAGAGTTTATGATTGAAAGTGGGTTTTGACCTCAAGATATAAATTATGGACTTATGTATTTTCTTATGAAATCTATGCAAATATTTTAAGGGTGCTTTGAGAGTAAAGTACCAATGATGATGTGGTTGTTGTGTTGTTGAAAGGACATTCTCATAAATACATAACTAGCATGATGTGAAAGGTTTTCTCACATAGAAAGGATTCTTAGGTTGAAAGGCTTTCTCACCTAATTGAATCAAGAGTAAGAGCTATCCTAATGAACTAGTTTGGATTGGTTGTCCAAGGGCACCTTTTCATGAGTAAGGAAGTCAAGTAAGAAATGACTATACAGTGGGAATTTATGCTTAAAAGTGAGTGGATATTGAAAGTGAGATGGAAGATCTCCCATAGTAGAGGTCGGGTTTCAAAAGTAATCTCATGAGATGGAAGTTCTCCCGTAGAAGAGGCCGGGTTTCTAGTAGCAATCTCCTTATCCCATAAACAATGTGCCCCCATAGGTTGATTAGCTAGTGGATCCACTTAAGCTAGATGTTCATGGTTCTACCTTAGGCAAGTAGAAAAACCCTTTTCAGTGAGGGAGACACTAGGGGATCATGTTATAGCTCACATGGTCTCACTGTCGGTTAAGGCTAATTCCCCACAAGTGATAATAAACTAAGGTTACTTCAAGAAGTATCTCACATGAGTTCAAAAGTTTTAAAGATGAAGTTAGCTTGCATTGACCATGATTTTATGACATATGTTTTATAATGCTTTAATATCATGTTTAGCTTAGTCAATTGCATGTCATGAAGTGAAATGTCCCATTTTGCATGTTCTAAATGTTTTATGCATGACTATCATACTTGGTACATTGTTTTGTACTAACACATACTCTTGCCTACATTTTTCTCAAATCTAGGGTCCGACAGTCAGGTTTCCGAGTTTCGTGGCTATAGGTTGACTTGAGATATTCCCGAGCTTTGGTGAGTCCTCATTGTTCGAGGACAGAGTTATTGTTTTAGTTTCTTTCTTGTATTTCACTTTTGGACATGATGTATGGGCTAGGCCCAATTTCATTCTATTGTATTAGATGGCTATGATGAGACATGAGTTTAGACTTCCGCGTTACTTTTATAAAATAATTTAGACTTGAACTGTTGTTTTACTCTTATTGTTATATTTCTTGTGTTATGAGAACTAAGTGACTTGTATGGAGTTCTTTGGGGTTCTATACACCATGTTACATCTAGGGGGTACCCCTGGGCCGTGACAGGAACGTAAAGCTATTGGGAATAAATGGATTCTTAAAGTTAAACGTAAACCGGATGGGTCAATAGGAAGACACAAAGCACGATTGGTGGCAAAAGATTTTACTCAAAAAGTTGGAATAGACTATGAGGAAACTTTTTCACCAGTTGTGAAGTTTACATCCATACGATTACTTTTAGCCATTATTGCATGTTTAGATCCAGAATTACACCAAATGGATATGAAGATCGCTTTTCTCAATGGAGAATTAATAGAGGAAATCTACATGGAACAACCAGTAGGTTTCATTGTTAAAGGTCAAGAAAAGAAAGTATGTAAATTGAAAAGATCAATTTATGGCCTAAAACAGTTTTCAAGGCAGCGATATCTGAGATTTCATAAGGAGCTGATGTCATTTGATTTCACCATGATCGATGAAGACCATTGCATCTATGTGAAAAATTCTATTGGAAATTTTATAATTCTTTCTCTTTACGTAGATGATATTTTATTAGCTGGAAATAACTTGGAGTATGTGAAAACTATCAAGTCATGGCTTTCAAAATCATTTGATATGAAAGATATGGGTGAATCAGACTATATATTGGGTGTTAAGATCCAGAGAGATCATTCCAAGATATTTTTGAGTTTATCTCAAGAAACTTATATAAAGAAAATATTGGAACGTTTTTGAATGAATAGTTGCAAATCCATAGATACTCCTGTAGCCAGGGGTGAAACTTTAAGCCTTGAAATATGTCCAAAAACTGAAAAAGAAAAGGAAGACATGTCTCGAGTTCCTTATTCTAGTGTTGTCGGGAGTTTGATGTATGCCATGATGTGTACTCACCCAGACATTTGTAATGCTGTGAGTCTGGTTAGTAGGTATCAGTCCAATCCAGGAAGTGATCATTGGAAAGCAGTAAAGAGAATATTCTAATACCAGAAGGGAACTGCAGATCATACATTGCGTTATAGTGGATCTGATTTATTCATAAGAGGTTATATAGATGCTGATTGGAAAAGTAAGAAGCAAACTTGTGCAGCTCTTCCAACTGTGGAATCTGAATTTATGGCTTGTGCGTTTGCAGTACAAGAAGCTATTTGGTTAATGAGATTCTTTGATTATTTGAGTATTGCAAAGAATTCTAAGGGTCCCATGATTCTAAATTGTGATAGTCAAGTGGCTATCGCATATACGAAGGATCCTAAATATCACAGCAAGACCAAACACATTGACATCAAGTATAACTTTGTAAGAGACGTAGTGGCAAGTGGAGAAATAACTTTGCAATACATTCCTACACGTGAAATGATAGCTGATCCTTTTACGAAGGCCATATCTAGAGATTTATTTGAAAAATATGTTAAAGCTCTAGGTTTGCGTAGAATATGATGATATTTCAGTTTTGTAAAATAAGTTGATTGTTATAATATTATCTTCTATATAATACTATTGGATTTATATTCAACTAATAATATGCATGTGATAATTTGTCAGAAAAAAAGTGTGTCGAATAAGTCGTGAGATTGGCTCTCTCACACGAGCAATTGCCTCTTACATTGGGGAACGTGAAGAGATGAGTTTCACCACCATATTATGACTTATTTTATGAGACAGACAAAAGTTTCTCTAAGAAGATGAATTTAAGGATCACTGAAGAGAGAAAGTAGAGTTAAACATCTGGAGGTGTTTAGACCAAGGTCTGTATTATGTTGGATAATCGAAAGAATGAGACACATACACCAATATAAGGTGTAAACATCGTAGCACGTGTTTTATACCACGTGTGTCAAGCGATCAATGGGTCAATGAAATAATGGTTCCCAGATTCTTCATTGTGTGAGACCCCGAAAGGTTAAAATGACTTTTCAATGAAATACCCTTTGACCTTTTTATTGTTTCTTGAAGTTTCGATCGGTGTTGCTACTTTAGCATGTTATTTATAGCCATGAGTGATTCGGCAATGCAGTGCTGGTCTAGGAAAGCAGTTTATATGGAACAAATAGATTCGAGTAGAATGGGAAGATGATTAAAATAAACAATTCAACGTGTACACATAAGCCGGTTATTACACTCAAGTGTAATTGTGTGTATAAAGTTAAATATGAATTTGAGTTAACCTATTTAAGAGGATGAGGGATCAAATAAGTAACTACTGAAGTAGTGAATGAAGTCTGGGGTATTGTGAGTAATATTGTCCTTAAAGTTGAAGTGAATTCTTTCCACATGTGATTGGATTCATATGAAGGGCTAGTAAAACCTTAAAGGTAAGCTCTTAATGCTCACAGATCGCACAAATAATTTATCGTATGAATTATATGTCAAATTGATATTGTGTTGGCTTGGGTCTTGTCCCCCATGTGCGATGTGGGAGATGTAAGTTTTGGGTCGTGGATCGTCCATGTGGACCGACTGGACCCAATCTGTTTTTTACCCTATCCAATTTAATTAATTAATTAATTAATTAATTGGATAATCATTTCAAAAGGATATGAGGGAAAAGTTATATATTAACTGTTCAACCTCCCCTTAAAAGACTCCAAGTGGGAGTAACTTGGGAGAAACGTTTGAACGTAAAAGAGAAGAAAGGGTAAAACGTGAGAAACGTTAAGAACAAAATATCAATAAGGAAACAGAGAAAAAAGTTTCTTACACAAATCAATCTACACTCTAAGGAGACTCTTAGTTTGTGAACAAAATCGATCTTTGTTTCCTTGTGATTCAAAGAGATATCTGGAGCAATTCTTTTCGACAACAAAATCATTAATAACTGTTTCTGCTGCAAGTTATAATGTACACATTTTGTTGTTGTTTTGCTTTTAAAATTCCTTCATTGGTATCAGAGATATCGTTAATTGATCCCATTATTTGATGCTTCCATGTACATTCACTTTATTGTTGATAAGAAATAATCTGTGACTAATTTTTTTTCTTGAAAATTAGTGAAAAGAAAAATATTGGAAGATATTAAGTTTTTTTGGGCTATTTGAATGTGGATTAATTATATGGTAAATAGGATTCAAAATCCTATTTGATTCTTACTCATATTGTAGATGAGATTACTTATCCTACAAAGAAAGAAATCATTTTTAAAAAAAAAATTACTTCTGTTTGTAGTGATCTGGAAATTCATTGTATAATATTTTTGGTCGAAACTTATATTTTCATGATCTGCTTGTTTGGAGCTTTCCGAAAATATATTATAATAGAAAAACGGATTTAAAACGAGTGAGATATGAATTTTTGAAAGTTGGTTGTTTTAGACTATTTTTTCCTAAAAAATTGCTTCTGTTGGTTGCGATCTAGAAATTGGATGTACAGTTTTTTGGTTCAAAACGTCATTTTTCATGATCTACTCATTTGTAGGTTTCTGATAATATATTATAATAGAAAAACAGATTTAAAACGAGTGAAATATAAATTTTTGAAATTGAAAAAAAAAACATTTTTTTAAGATTAATTTTCTTGGGATGAGTTTTATGTCCTTTTAGGATTCCTTTTTCTTTTTTTTTTTGAAAAGGAATTTTTGTCCTTTTAGGGTTTATATATATATATATATATATATAAAAAAATATATATATGTGTTTATATATTATGTATTTTCAAATATATTGGTCTTGTTTATTCGTTTAGTCTTTGTGTTTCTTAAATAGTTTTTTTGTGTCTTCTAAAAAAGAAAGTGGCATATGTTGTCACATTGAATGGTTCAGTCATTCTTATTGTTTCTTTATTCCTATTTCAGACATGGCTGAATATGAACAAATTCAAATTATTCCAAGTGGGAGTTCTCGAAGAGCAAAAGGACAATGTAGAAGAGCACGTCAACGTAGGACTTGTTTCCGAGGGCTAGAAAACATACGGATTGGTGTTCCGAGGGCGACACAGAATCTGTTAAGAAATCAAAGGGTTATTTGAAGGAAAAGAGAAAAAGATCTAAAAGAGTTTATGTCTTTGAAGATGGATCCTCTTGACTCTTTATTAGACTTCCTCAGATCCTTTGTCATGAAATTTGATGAGTTTAATGAAAGTGTCATTCAAGTTGAAGAGAGGGAAGCATACGATGTTTTGTATCATTCCTTACCAGAATACTGGAAGATTGAACTGAATGAAACTTATTTCAAAATTGGGAATAATGAACCATTATGGAAGTATAGGGTATATATAGGAGTTAAGTGGGTAAAACTTCACAACATAAACATAGTTTAGTATTAAATTTTGTTGTTTATTCTTTACAAACTATGTGATGAACATCTTTGATTAAGCTTTAATATGAATATTTGAGTTTTATCCTCTTTTTTAGATAAGTAGATTATTATTCTATTGCACATTATCATATGGTGTTTGATTATTAGACATGCAAGTTGATATACCGTGATTTTACGCTATTTTTTATGCATTTCACTTAAAGTTTGTGTTTGTCTTGGGCTAGTTTGTTATTAGAAATAATGTTTTGTGTGTAATTCTTGCGGGAAATAGGCTTGGATGTGGTTGATGAAGATGTAAGCTGAAAATTGCAGAAGTGGCCACCGATGGAGCCAACCACGGACGGTAGATCCAGTGACGGGCCGTGGATGAGCAGTCGTACGTCCTGGTTAAGAGGTTGAGTTCCAGTACTTGAACCACGGAGTGACAGGACGGACCGTAGTCCATTCCACAGACCGTAGGTGGGCACGCGCAGGTGGAAGATCAGGAAAGTCTAACCAAGTGTGGAACCACAGAGGCACCGACGGACCGTAGGTTTACCCACGGGCCGTCCTGCACATCTGCAGTTGGGGATCTGAGAGTTGAAAGTTCTAGTACCTGATTATTTTTCCAAGTGTTGAACCACGAAAGTGGACCTACGAATCGTAGGTCGACCCACGGTCCGTAGGTCGAGGCATCGATCAAAACCACGTCTAAGAAGTTTATTTCCTTATTTTATTTCTTGTTTAAGTTAGGATTTGTTTTCTATAAATAGGAGTTGTAATCCTCATTTTTGGGGGTTAGACATTATTGTATACTTCTAGTTTTTGGTCTTTGGGAATTAATTTGCAAACTCTTAGCAATTAAATTTCCGGATTTCATTTTATACAATTTTCACTTTGAAATTCAATTCAAGATTTTGGGTTTCATCTATTCTAACTGTAAGTTCATGAATTCTTTCCACTTAATTATGAATTGTGAACTCTCAAGCATGAGTAGCTAAATCCACAACTAGAGTTGTGGGAACCATGAGCTATTAATAAAGTATGAATAATAATGAAGTAATTCTTGAATAGTGTTTATGCATGTATTGTTAATCCTTTCATTTAGAAGTCTTTTTAACAGGTGCACACGTTAGAACTCATCTCGTTTCTACTTGCCGGACCAAGGAGGTAGTGAATGAGAAAAGGATTAAATAACAGAGATTTAGTGGATGTTATCTAATAGTTTGATGTCAATTGGAGTGAGGGCGAAAACTAAACTATATTGACATAACAACTAATCTAGGGTAAAGGTAAGGGTTAGTAAAGCATACACCCGTAGACGGATCAAGTTGCGTGGTGAAATTCCCTACTTGGAGGACCAATCACTTAGGGATACCTAACTTACCAACTTTGCATGTTAAACACTAGGAAAGGATTACTATTATTAGGATTACTGCGTTAAGATCTTGTGGGGAACACATATGCCCTAGTTTCCTTCTCATATTGATAACTCAAAGGTTGAATCTTGTTTATTTGTTACTTAAGCTTTCAAATTTGTTACTTACATAAAAAATCCCCCCGCCCCTTTTTACTTTTCTTCGAAATAAGTTGACTAAACGGATATAATTGTTAGTTAAGTTTAAGTCTGAACCATATTCCTCGTGGGATCGACCCCAACCTACAAGTTGGATTCTTTACATGATAACGATCGCTTATACTTCTTTAGGGAGGTGTAATTTTAGCGTATTTCCTGATTTTACATTTTATTTTGTTTTTGTTTTCTACAGGTTTCTACTCTAGTGTATGCCAAGTACACGGAGTCGAGGCGAACCCTTGACCTCCTACGATCCTGAATTGAGTAAGACTTTGAGAAGAATGAATAATCAAGGGGTTCACAACAATCCAATCAGAGAGGGCCGAGGAGATGGAGTTGAATTGCAGCCTCCAGGGGTTATTAATGTACCCGCTCAGATTCAAGGTGATCCTATAAACAGAAATGCAGAAATGGTGCATAATCCGCCAGCACCGAGGTTTCGCGATCACTACAGGGCTGACTATGATACGGTTAGATTAGATGGGCCTATTGTTCTACCTCCACTACCTCCGGTAAATACATTTGTGGTGACCAGCAGTCTAATACATATGCTCACAGCGAGAGGGTTGTTTGTTGGGTTGGCTTCAGAAGATCCATACGCTCACATGGCCAAATTGTCCAGTGTTTGCAAGATTTATGTAGGATGACCTGAGTTGGATATGGATGTCATAGGTATAAGAGTGTTCCCATTGTCGTTGACCGGTGATGCTGCTGTGTGGTTTTTGGAGTTACCATACAATTCTATCTATACATGGGACCAATTGTATAAGGTGTTCACAGCAAGATACGTTCCAGTGTCCAAGAAGTTAAATCATAAAGATAAACTGAACAACTTCGCGGCATTACCAGGAGAGTCGATAAGCAATTCTTGGGATAGGTTATTGGGTTCATTAGAAGTGTTCCGAATCACCGCATAAATGATGAGTCTTTGAAGGAGTATTTCTATAGAGGACAGGATGACAATGGAAGAGTTGTGTTAGATACAATTATTGGAGGATCATATTGTGAATGCACTTTTGAGGAGATCGCCGAAAAGCTTGAGAGGATTTCCCAAAACAACAAAGCCTGGAGCACTAGAAAAGCAAATACTGGTAGGAGCATATTCGTTGTCCAAACTGCGCCCAACCAAGCTAATGATGACATTCGGGAAGAGATGGCTCAGATGAGAACAAAATTATGTTTGGTACTAAAACATATGAGTGGTAGTGCGGAAAAACTGAATGTTGTGAATTATCTGACTCGATCTCTACCACCGCCAGTTGAAGAGTGTTACTTTGAGGAGGATGTGAATTTGGTGAATGATCAAACAGAGGGTTTCCGAACCAACGCCCAAGGTTCCAACACGGATAATTGGCGCCAAGGAAACCAAGGTTAGAACTATGGAAGCTACAACCGTGAGGGTAACTACAACCGTGAGGGTAACTATGTTCGAGATGTAAACTACAATCGTGACAACAATTACAATCGGAACAATTATGGCGACAGGAATGATAAGGTTGGACCCTATGTCCCTCCTGGTAATAGAGAAGGTGGTAATAGTATGTCACGCATTGAGGATATGATGCAAAAGATGATCAAGAGGTTTGATGCAACTAATGAAAATATGAAAGAGATGTGAAATGACTTGTCTGGAATCGGTCAAAAAGTTGATTGCCATGCAGTGTCGATCAAGCAACTTGAGCAGCAGTTTAGTCAGTTGTCCACCACTGAGAACCCACGTCAGGTTGGCAAACTTCCTAGCAACACCATCCAGAATCTAAAAAATGATGGGCATTGTATGGCAGTCACTACTTGCAGAAGAAAACAGACCATTGACCCCCCTCATGTCGTCTGAGGTTGAAAAAGTGATAGAGAAGGATGAGGATGAGATTGAGGTTACTGAAGTCCCAAATGATGTTATTGCAAAGGAAGCTGAGGTGACCCAAAAAGTAGTTCCCATACCTAGACCTCCATTCCCATAGAGACTGGTGAAAAAGTCTAAGGAGGGTCAATACCACAGGTTCATAGCCATGTTAAAGCAGCTGTCCATAAACGTCCCGTTGATAGAAGCTTTGGAACAAATGTCTGGGTATGCTAAATTCATGAAAGACTTGGTGACCAAAAAGTGGCCTGTTAGTTTTAAGAATGATGAGATGATGCAACATTGCAGTGCCATTTCTACTAGGTCACTTGTGCAAAAGAAAAAGGATCCTGGAGCTTTCACTATTCCTTGTACCATTGGGATGTTTCACTTTGCGAAAGCTTTGTGTGACTTAGGTGCTAGCATTAATATGATGCCATTGTCCATCTACAGGAAGTTGGGTTTAGGGGCTCCAAAACTGACTAAGATGTGTCTACTCATGGCCGATAGAACTGTGAAGAAGACCATTGGTGTTCTCCAAGATGTCCTTGTGAAAGTGGAGTAGTTCATCTTTCCGGTGGATTTTGTGATACTTGATTGTGAGGTTGATTTTGAGGTTTCCATCATCTTAGGGAGACCATTCCTTGCTACTGGCGTGCCTTAGTCGATATGGAGAGAGGGAAAATGAAATTCTGACTGAATAATGAGGAGGTAACTTTTAATATCTGTAGGTCCATGAATCAGGAAAGTGATCTTAAGTCGGTATCGGTGGTGAATCATATTGTGGAGCGAGGTTCTGAAGTGTCTATTGAAGAGAGGTTGGGTGTTGATGCACTAGCAGGGTAATGATGAATTTTGACGGTGATGGTATTGAAGACTATGATGAATTAGATGCCGCACTGGATAGGTTCGAATTCTGTTCCAAACCAAAAAGATTGGAGTTAGATATGAAGAATCGCGACTCCCCACCTGCAAAACCGTTTGTGGAAGAGCCTCCAAAACTGGAACTTAAGGCTCTACCATCCCACTTGAGGTATGTGTTCTTGGGGAGAGATAGCACTTTACCAGTAATCATTACTGCTGATTTGAGCGGGGAGCAAGTCGATGCTTTGGTTTCAATGTTGAAGAGATTCAAGAGGGCTATTGGATGGACTATTGCGGACATTATTGGGATTCCACCGAGCATTTGTTCTCACAAAATTCAACCCATGCCGGACAATAAGCCAAGTATTGAGCAACAAAGGAGACTGAATACCCCTATGCAAGAGGTTGTGAAAAAGGAGATCATTAAGTGGTTGGATGCTGGAGTCATATATCCCATTGTTGATAGTAGTTGGGTTTGTCTTGTTCAGTGTGTGCCCAAGAAAGGGGGAATCACCATGGTTCCAAATGCTAAAATTGAGCTTGTTCCAATGAGGCCAGTGACTAGGTGTAGAGTGTGTATGGACTACTGCAAGCTAAATGCATGGACAGAGAAAGACCACTTCCCTATGCCGTTCATGGATCAGATGTTGGATCATCTTGCTGGTAAGGGTTGGTATTGTTTTCTAGATAGATATTCGGGCTACAATCAAATCTCCATAGCACCGAAAGACCAAGAGAAGACCACCTTCACTTGTCCTTATGGGACTTTCGCCTTCAAAAGGATGCCATTTGGGTTATGTAATGCTCCAGCGACCTTCCAGTGTTGTATGATGTTGATATTTTCAGATATGGTGGAGGACACTATTGAGGTATTTATGGATGATTTCTCTGTGGTAGGTGAATCGTTTGATGGTTGTTTGATGCATCTGGCCGAGCTACTAAAATGATGTGAAGAGTGCAATCTTGTGCTCAATTGGGAAAAGTGCCACTTCATGGTGAAAGAGGGTATAGTTCTAGGTCATCAAATTTCGCAGAAAGGTATTGAGGTTGATAGAGCCAAAGTTAAGGTAATAGAAAAGCTTCCACCACCCATCTCTTTCAAAGATGTTCGGAGTTTTCTTGGGCATTCATGTTTCTACCGGTGTTTCATAAAAAATATCTTGAAAATTGCACACCCATTGTGCAAACTACTTGAAAAGGAGTGTAAATTTGATTTTGATGATGCTTGTTTGAGAGCATTTGGAGAGTTGAAAGCCAAGTTAACTTCCGTTTGAAGTTATGTGTGATGCGAGCGGGGTGGCACTTGGGGTAGTATTAGGATAGAGGTGAGAGAAGATTCTTCATCCGATTTACACTGCCAACAAAGCTCTGAATGTGGCTCAAAAGAACTATACTATGACTGAACAGGAACTCCTTGTTGTGGTTTTCGCATTCGAGAAATTTAGGTCCTACTTGCTTGGTTCTAAGGTCATAGTGCATACTGACCATTCTGTATTGAGGTATCTGATGGCTAAAAAGGATGCAAAACCAAGGTTGATTAGATGGGTGCTTTTGTTGCAAGAGTTCGAGTTTGAGGTAAATGATAGAAAGGGGACAGAAAATTAGGTTGCTGATTATTTGTCTATATTAGAGGAGGAAGCTATGATCAAGTTTGAGGATGGTGATTGAGTTATTCAATGTCTAGGGTCTTGATTTCATGGGTTCATTTGTGAGCTCGCATGGGATGAAGTATATTCTGATTGCGGTCGACTGTGTATCGAAATGGGTGGAGGCAATTGCGCTTTCAAACAATGAGGGAAAGAGTGTCACCGCATTTTTGAAAAAGAGTATCTTCTCCAGATTTGGTACACCTAGGGCAATTATCAGCGATGGAGGTTCTCACTTTTGTAACAAGTTGTTCAAGGCGTTGCTAGTGAAATATGGAGTTCGTCACGATGTAGCTACTCCCTATCATCCACAGTCTAGTAGGCAAGTTGAAGTGTCAAATAGAGAGATAAATCAAATCCTTGCCAAGACTGTGAACGCCAACAGAACTGATTGGTCAAGAAGGCTTGATGATGCTCTATGGGCCTATCGAACCGCATTCAAGACTCCCATAGGTATGTCCCCCTACCAACTTGTATATGGGAAGTCATGTCATTTGTCTGTAGAGCTACAGCATAAAGCAATGTGGGCGCTAAAGAAGTTGAATTTGGATTGGGGCACCGCATCGAGTCAAAGACTGAATGACATGAATGAGCTTGATGAGTTTCGCCTTAAAGAATATGAATGTTCAACCTTGTACAAGGAGAAGATGAAGAAGTACCATGATCAGAAGATTGAAAAGTGTGAAGTTGTTGCTGGTGATCTGGTGCTCTTATTCAAATCAAGGGTGCACTTTTTCCTGGCAAGCTCAAGTCCAAGTGGACCGGGCCATTCAGAGTAACTCAAGTATTTCCACATGGAGCGGTTGAGCTCGAGAATAAGGAAGGGACGAGGTTCAAGGTGAACGGACAGAGGATAAAGGTTTACTTGGGGAAATCTGAGAGTGTACAAGAAGTGATAGAGGCTTATTATCTTGATGAAGTTTGAGTAATCAAGGTGTTTGCGTCGTACCGCGACGTTAAATCAAGCGCTGCTTGGGAAGCAACCCAAGATGTACAATCTAGCCAACTATAGGAGTTTGTTTGCGATATAGGAGTTTTCTTCTTTATTTTTGATTTTGTAGCTCTTTAGAAACGTGTTTAGTTTTTAGTTTAGTGTTGGCTAGATATATAATAGGGTTCGTGTCTAAAAAAGTGTCCAAAAAATGTAAAAATAAAGTCCTAATGGTTGCTACGTGTGCAGGGACGAAAAGGCAATATCTACAGAAAAAAGGTTATGCAGTGGTCTATGGGCCCCATCGACGGTCTGTTGGTCAATCCACGGACCGTGGATGGCGTCCATAGATCCCAGGTAAGTTTTCTCATTTTTTCTAAGTGTCAGAGTGACCTACGGAACCCATCGACGGATCGTAGGTCGACCCACAGACCGTCGACGGGGTCTCGTTGGTCCAAGTTAGGGTTTCTGCTGACCCGACCCGGACCCCAAATAAATATAACCCTTCATTTTAAATTCATTCCCACTTTTATTTTCTCCCCCCAGCCGTTTTAAACCTTCCATTTACCCCATATTCATCCATTAAAAACCCCCCCAATGACTCCCTAACTGATTCAATTCAATTTCTAATCCCATATCTTCCATTTTCTCTTCCAAATCACCTCCATTTTCTCTCCAAAAGCTTTCAAGGTCCGGTTTCGATGTCCACGTTGGTCTAGGAAATTTTGCACTCGATCACACACTCACCATCGTTGATTACTTGTAAGGTAAACTAATTTCTCCCAAACTTTGAATAATTCATTGTTTCAATTGAAGTCACAATGATGAACTTGACCTTGGGTTGTTAAATTACTTGTTAAAATGTTGAGTTTTAGTTTAGAAACACCCTTGGAATGATGGTACGTGAGTTTGTAATTAATCTAAATCGAATAAATAGGTTAATAGGTCTAATTGGAAGTTTTGACTTAGGGTTGTCCAATGTTTATGTGTTGAATGTGGAAAATTGCATGATCCCAACCCTACGGATGATGAACTACCATATATTATGTTGAAATGCATGATTAGACTTAGCTTGATTGAGTAATTGTTGAAATTTTAGGTGGAACAAAGAGTTGAAGTGTTATGCCTGGCACAGAACTGATCTACGAATTTGACCCACGAACCGTAGGTCGGGGTCCGTGGATCAGTAGCACACACAAATTTGGTTAAGTCAAGAACCACAGTGTGGACTACAGTCCGTCGTTTGATCGACGGACCGTTCTGCACATCCGTGGTTCCATCATCAGAGACCCAAAAATGGGTACTCTGACCTACGGAGGGGACCCACGGGCCGTCGTTCCAACGACGGACCGTAGGTACCTACCGTGGGTCACATTTTCAGCTATAGCCTGACTTTTTTTTTTATTTTCATCTGGTCTGAATGGTGTTCTAAAATTCTTTCTTGGGTCTTGTTGACTTCTTTAGATACTAACTAAGCTTCCACAGGTACCATGGCTCCCAAGCACCGGTGCACGCCAAAAACTGCAAATCCAAATTTATCGCCCCTTCCCGACGCCTGCTTGATGAGGATAGCGATACAGAGTATGTCTCGGGCACCACAAGAGTTTCCCCCACTACCCCCCGAGTTACTAGGAACAGGGCCCAGCAGATCAGTTCTACAAGTGATGAGTTCGAGGTCACTGCCCCCCAGTCTGAGGAGGGGGCCACACGGTCTGGAGAGTCGCAGTCCGGCTCTAGTTCTAGCAGCAATCCCACTTCTTCTTCCGATGCCGATAGCACGGGGGATGCCCTTGTTCCACCCCGAGCACATCTGGTTCCCAGCGCCACAGAACCAAACAGGTGGTGTGTTACAGGCCAATACCAATTATATGAAAATGGCACCATGCTCAATGAACACCAGAAGATAGCCAGGACCGTTACTGAGGAGCGCAGGGTTCTTACAGGCAGCCTCCACACCGTGCCCGTTATTGAGGAGCTATTTCAGAGGCACAAATGTGAGTGGATGGCACGGGGCCCAAGGAATTATAGTGAGGAGATGACTCGGGAGTTTTATGCTTCCTATGCCGCCAAGATCCGCAATGCCATATCCAAGAGGGCTAAGCCACTTGCCCAGCCTCCACTTCAGTCCACACTGGTGTGGAATTTCCTGGTCGACATATCAAAGGCCACCATTTGCCATTTTATTTACGGCCCAGCCCACACTCTGCTGATTAATACAGTAGAGTATGAATACAGGATGGGGATCATACAGAGTGGGGCATTTCAGAGGGATGCCGAGCAGAGGGAGACACTTCTGAGGTGGATGGCCCGACACATAGCTTAGGAGGGCGAGGGCACCGAATGGGTGCGGAACATGACATTGCCAATCAGAAAGGCAACTCTGAGCTTCACAACGAAGTTCTTTTGGCTTATGGTTCGTACTAGGCTGTCCCCTACTCAGGTGGACAATGTTATCACTTGGGATCGAGTCGTGATGATAGAATCTATTATGGTGGGTTTGGAGCTTGATATCTCCCGCATACTGATCACCGAGATCCATGAGAGGGCCTTCAAGACCACCACCACCCTGCCCTTCCCGTTGTCTGATATTCCATCTCTGCGGGGAGGGTTTAGTCCCTATTTGGCATTGTGACAGGTTTCTCGAGGTGACCAAGATGGTGGACATCGTCCTCATTCGAGATGATGCCAATCTTTCTTCACCACGGAGGGAGCCACAGGTTGATGTACCTCCCTTAGGTGTTGATCTTGCTGCTGATGTGGAGGAGATACAGGCTGATGATACTACTATTCCAGCCGCTACAGCAGATGCCCAGGCTCCACCCTCTACGGCCACTAGTCAGGCCCTGAGCTCATCCCGAGCCACTCCCTCTTCAGGGTCCACTGTCGTTCCTCTGGACAGAGTCCAAAAGTTGGACACCCAAATGGCTACCTTGCTGCAGCATATGAGGCCATGGATGCAACATTCTGTTGAGGAGTCTGATGCTAGGATGGAGCAGATGATGGATCGGAAGATTCAGGCAGTTTATAAGCGCCTGGATGCATTTATGTTGCGGGTTTTGGAGAGGTCTTCCCCATCTATTGATCTCACCACCTTCCAGATGGAGTTGGCTAGCCTCCTTGCCAATGTTGATACCCTCTTGGCCCCTACTGATATTGTTCCAGAGTCTGGCCCTGCGGTTGAGGAGGACGAGTTGGTGATGACTGCCCTTTTTGGCAATACTATGCCACCACCCGATCCTTCCCGTTCTGCTCGGAAGCGCCACCACTCCGACCACACTTCTGATGCTGATGAGGCTCGAAGATTGAAGAAGAAGGAGCGCCAGCAGTTTGAGGTAGCCCAGTGAGAGTCCATCATTGATGAGGAGAGGAGGCAGCAGCGGGCCTGTGAAATAGATGTTGGCCCTTCTGGTTTGAGGAGCACTACTGATGGTGTTCCCGTAGTTGGTGAGGGCGTTACTGATGACGTCCCTAGTGTTGATCCAGCGGGTTCCGAGAAATCGGATCCACCCGCCTCTTGATGGGTCTTCGGTGCATTTTCCCCACAGGTTTGCTTCACCCTATGCTTTACTTTTTATTTTATGCATTGAGGGTAATTGCACCTTATTTTGTTGGGGGTGAGGTAAATGGTTTGTGAGTGATAGGGTGAATTCTGAGTAACCCAACTCATAATCCTCTTTTGGGGTTTTCTTGCCTATGTTTTTTTCCCCCAAGGGACTGGTTTACTTTTATGTTGAACCGGCATGTGTAAGATTGTATATGTAGAAGTAAGTAGAGAAATAAAAGCATGATGGCATAAAGAGCATGATATTGATACATGTCCAAAAACTTTGAAATATGCTAGATCTATAGGCTGAGTGAGTTGAATGTGTTGGATCTTCATATGACATGATAAGGAACCGGTATGATAGCATGACTTAAGCTAAAACTTGAACTGGGTAATTGAATAATCTGATAATGAAACAATGTGCCAAGTGTGTGTGAGAAAAGTTTGAATGTTCATGCAGTATGTGCAAATCTAGAACTTGCCCCGTTGGTCCTGCTAAGATAATCTAGACTAGAAGTTGGGAGATGATCATAGGCCCTTGTTCAAATAAGTCCACTCAAGCCTAAAATGGTTCAACCAAAAGAAATAACTGCTCTCTTTGCTCCAAATGTTTGAGCCTAATGTTGACCACTTCTTTCAAATACACCTAATTCACCTTTCCTAAAAGATTGTTTTGGCCCCGGTCCCTCCTTGGACATGTGGACCTTAACTTAGGCCAAAAGCCTAAGTTGAGGGTGGCTAATTCAAAAGGTTACCTTAATCTTGGCCCTGGTCTGACATAGAATACAGTGCACCTCAACCCATGCAAAATACATAAGTTGAGGGTGGCTATGAAAAAGGAAACCGAAATAAAAAGGGTATGAAAAGAGTTTTGTGTAGAAGAAAGAAAAAGAAAGGAAAAGAAAGAACAAAAAAGATGTGATTGAAGTCAAAAGAATCAAAAAGATGAATGACAAAAGTGATGAAAGAAAGATGAAGTAAAACAAAAAGAAGAAAGTGAAAAATAAGAGCGATAAAGTTAAAAGTCACATCTGTGTTGAAGAGAGTCAAGGGAAAGAGCAGAAAATAAAAAAATGTCAAGAATTGGTTGAGAAAAGAGGTAAAAAGCCAATGTAATGTCAAGGAGGGCTGAAAAGTCACTAAAAAGTACCCAAATGTAGCCTACCTGACCTTGAGCCTACGTTACAAGCTAAGAAAGTCCTATAGTGATCCTAATGACTAGTTTGGAGAGTCTAAGAAGTGATAATAAGGGCAAGCCTATGGTATTGAGCGCTAACTGTACTTGAAGTCACTTCTGAGTGTGAGTGTTGAATGAATCCTTAAACTTGAAATTCATCTCTATTGTGTGAAAAAGGGATTTCTTTTGAAGTGAGGGCAATAGTTACATTATTGGAGAGTTGGTACTATGTTGTGGTGTCTATTAGTCGATCTATGTCATATTTTGATCCGCATGAGTTAGCTTGTTGAGTCTAGATGAAAGATTTGCACTAATGTGATGGAATTGATTGAGAAAGTCATGTGATTGCTTGAGTTTGTATGTCTGCTTCTACATAAGTGTCGTTTAGAGTTTTAATGTGTCGCTTGAGGACAAACAACAAGTTTAAGTTGAAGGTGTTGATATACCGTGAGTTTACGGTATTTTTGATGCATTTTACTTAAAGTTTGTGTGTGTCTTGGGCTAATTTGTTATTAGAAATAATGTTTTCTGTGTAATTCTTGCAAGAAAGAGGCTTGAATTCGGTTGATGAAGATGCGAGCTGAAAATTGCAGAAGTGGCCACCGACAGAGCCAACCACGGACCGTAGGTCCTGTGATGGGCCGTGGATGGGCAGTCGTAGGTTCTAGTCAGGAGGTTGAGTTCCATTACTTGAACCACAGAATGACAGGACGGACCGTAGTCCAGTCCACGGACCATAGGTGGGCAAGCGTAAGTGGAAGATCAGGGAACTCTGACCAAGTGTGGAACCACGGAGGCACCAACGGACCGTAGGTCGAACCACGGGCCGTCCTGCACATCCGTCGTTGGGGATCTGAGAGTTGAAAGTTCTAGTGCTTGATTATTTTTCCAAGTGTTGAACCACGGAAGGGGACCTACGGACCGTAGGTTGACCCACGGTCCGTAGGTCGAGGTGTCGATCGAAACCGCGTCTGAGCAGTTTATTTTCTTATTTTGTTTCCTGTTTAAGTTAGGATTTGTTTTCTATAAATACGAGTTGTAATCCTCATTTTTGGGGGTTAGACATTATTGTAAACTTCTAGTTTTTGGTCTTTGGGAATTAATTTGCAAACTCTTAGCAATTAAATTTCTGAATTTCGTTTTATACAATTTTCACTTTGAAATTCAATTCAAGATTTCGGGTTTCATCTATTCTAACTGTAAGTTCATGAATTCTTTCAACTTAATTATGAATTTTGAACTCTCAAGCATGAGTAGCTAAATCCACAACTAGGATTGTGGAACCATGAGCAATTAACAAAGTATGAATAATAATTACGTAATTATTGAATAGTGTTTATCCATGTATTGTTAATCCTTTCGTTTAGAAGTCTTTTTAACGAGTGCACACGTTTAAACTCGCCTCATTTCTACTTGCCGGACCAACGAGGTAGTGAATAAGAAAAGGATTTAACAACAGAAATTTAGTGGATGTTATCTAATAGTTTGATGTCAATTGGAGTGAGGGTGAAAACTAAACTACATTGATATGAAGACTAATCTGGGGTAAAGGTAAGGGTTAGTAAAGCATACACCCGTAGACGGACAAAGTTGCGTGGTGAAATTTCCTACTTGGAGGACCAATCACTTAGGGATACCTAACTTACCAACTTTGCATGTTAAACACTAGGAAAGGATTACTATTATTAGGATTACTGTGTTAAGAGCTTGTGGGGAACACATATGCCCTAATTTCCTTCTCATATTGATAACTCAAAGGTTGAATCTTGTTTATTTGTTACTTAAGCATTCAAATCTGTTACTTACATACAAAATCCCGCCCTGTTTACTTTTCTTAGAAATAAGTTAACTAAATGGATATAATTGTTAGTTAAGTTTAAGTCTGAACCATATTCCTCATGGGATCGACCCCAACCTACAAATTGGGTTCTTTACTTGATAACGATCACTTATACTTCTTTAGGGAGGTGTAATTTGAGCGTATCAGAAAACTTTGTGATTATTGTCTAAAATATATTAGTGTACGCATTAAGAAGTTAGTTTCAAATTTTGGTTAAATATTTATTTCGTAGATGATGATTAGATGCTTATGTGTCTTTTCGATTTTACATTTAAATATAAACCTTTATGAGAATTGATTTGCTTGAATGTGTATGTCACATGCATAATTGATTAAAAATTCTTACCTGATTATATCTCAAAACAGACATGGCATCAAAAAGTATCATTACGGACTTAAACAAAGGTGAAAAACGTAACAGTGATAATTACGACATCTGGAGTCGTAAAATATGGTATGTACTGAAAGAGATAAATGCTCCGGAAGGTATAAACCATGTTTTGAATCAACCAGAAGAGGGTAATTCTGCACAACACAGAAGGGAACTTGAAGCTTACAAAGCTTGGAAAAAAGCTAATTCCACTGCACGTGGAATAATAGTTAGTTCTGTGGTTGATGACCTCATATATGAATGTGAAGAATTTCCAACTGCTCATGATATGTGGCCACATCTGTGAGGAACATATGGGAGTACGTCTATAACCCACCTCCGACAGTTGATGTGTCGTGAAATCTTGGCACATTTGATACTTGAAAACTAAGGATTAACACTAGAATCGGGTGTATTTATATGGATATGATGTGTTTGGTAGTGTTTTTACAGGTAAAATAGGTGAACGTGCAAGAAGATAGAAAAGAAGAAAATGCAGTGAAAATGAATTGAAGCAAGTAAAGACCACGGACGGCCTCACGGACCGTGGTCTTCCCTATTGATCGTGATGAAGGTCATGAACTACCTTTCCAGTTAGCAGGTGTGGAGAAGTTCAACTGTGGAACCATAAAGTAAAGACCACAAACGGCCTCATGAGTCGTGGTCCTCACAACAATCTGTGGAGGTGCTCGTGAAGGTGATCCAGTGAACAGGTCTCAAAAAGCTAAAAATTGAATTTGCCAAGTGAAGACCACAGGCACCTATACGGACCGTGGTCATTGTCACGATTCGTGGTGTTGTCCATGGTGACTTTCCAGTGTACAGGCATTGAAGACCAAAGTTTGGAGAACTGCAAGTGAAGACCACGAAGGGCTTCACGGACCGTGATGCCCTTGACGGACCGTGGTTGTACTCGTGAAATTGTGCGACAGAGCAGTCCTACTTCGAGTAGGACTCTTTTTAGACACTTTATTTGAATTAATTAGGTTATTTTTAGTTTTTTATCTCCTCATATCGGGAACGGGCGGCGAAGTTTCAAATATTCTTAGCTTTGGTTTTGAACGATTAACATTGAATCAAGTTTCGAAGTTGGATGTTCAATTTTGCATATTTTCGTAAGTACTTTCATATCATGTTTTCATTATATATTTCTGTGTGTTTACGTGAAATTATGAGTGGCTAACTACCACAACTGGGATTGTGGGATCTATGACAGAAATCTAAGGGTAACTTCGTAAGATGAGTAGACGGCGATTTATATTTGCTAAGCATAATTTAGTTTTCAGTATTCATGTATTCTAATGAGTGCACACATTAGAGTTAGCTTATATTTGTCATTTGTTCGAGAGAAAAGTGATAGTTGGGAAAAAGCTAAATTAACCTGATGAAATTGAGTTAAAATTCAAGTTCGAGAGAAGAGGATTTTAACACCATTATAAGCGAGAGTAAAACACGCTAACACTCTAGGACCGAGAGGACTTGAGTACAGATTATCTAACTAGACTGAGAAGTGTTAAATATATCTTTGCCTGTACTTTGCAGAGATGAATTTCCTAAAACTCATTTACGGATAAAACACAAGATGCAACGTTATGGGGAACACAGTCCTAGTTTCAATTAATTATCAGAACAACTTAAAAATCAATACTTTGTTAATTGTTAAACCGGATCTTATTTAACAACCTTGGTTATTAGAACTTTACAGTTAAACCCATTTTACATTCTGTAATTGTTTTCTCTAGGAAATAATAACAACATTTGGGTATACGCGACAGTGAAACCATTTCTATAAAGAAATTCTTTGTGGGATCGACTTCAACTCACATTGAGTTATATAGATTGACTTCGACCGTTTATACTTCTTAATTGAGGTGTAAGTTTGGACATATCAAATTTTGGCGCCGCTGCCAGGGAATTTCAATTTAGAAGTGTTTTACTAGCTTTTATTCAAAGTGTAGTTATATTTCCTAATTTTACGTCTTGTTCCTTGTCTGTGTCTCTTACAGGTGAGTTCGACTGTGTATGCCAAATACTAGAAGCAAGGGAGCTCCATTGGTTCCATACGATCCAGAACTTCAGAAAACAATCTGCAAAATGGTAAATGCAGAAGAACTTAAGGCTCAGAGGCAAAGATTGGGACTTGAGGCTGAGACCGCTGCAAGAGGTGCTCAGCAACATGTTGTGAACAACCAGCCTAGGGTGGTGGAGGAAAATATGAGAGTGGATGAGATAGTCCCTCCCCACCGCCAACCACTAGCTCCAAGGGGTAAAGCACAGCAGCTAGCTCACGTAGTGTTCGAAGAGGATGACTTAGACTTGGACGGAGCTGGAGCCATAGGAGCGATAATGTTACCTGCACTACCTCCAGGTATGAAATTTACAATCACCGGCACTATGATTCAATTGCTGAATTTGAAAGGTATGTTCAGGGATGCAGCTTGTGATGAAGTGAATCAGCATTTGATGAACTTTGTGGCGATATGCAAATTGCAAGAAATTCCTGGGGTTAGTCAGACAACGTTGAGATTGAGGCTGTTCCCATTGTCTCTCACTGGGGAGGCAACCAATTGGCTGAATGAGATGCCAGATGATTCAATCAGGACCTGGACTGAATTGAAGTAGGCTTTCCTGGAACAATTTTATCCTGAATCAAAAGAGTTGCAGATGAAGGATGAAATAAGTGCTCACAAGTAGTTACCAAGAGAACCGATGCATGACACTTGGTGGAGATTCAACCAAAGCTGAAAAAGTGCCCGAACCATGGTCTCACTAAGAGACATCTGAAATAGGCTTTCTATAGATCTTTAAATTATGTTACTAAACCTGTTGTTGATGCAGTGTGTGGAGGATCATTCATGAGGAAGTCATTTGCAGAAAGCATGCAGCGGCTGGATGAAGTGTCTAAGAACAACAGAGCATGGTACACTAGGGATGCTTATGCAGGAGATCTTGGGTTCACCTTCGAACTTTTAGCTAAATAAAAAAAAATGATTGCTGGGATGTACTGAAATGAAGAAAAAGAGGGAATCGCTCAGAAAGAGTTGTGTGCGGACAATACTTTGGAGAACCAAGGCACTATTCACTCACAAAACCCAAAAATTCATTCCCTAGCCTGAGCCTATGTTACAAGCTGAGAAAGTCCTACAGTGATCCTATTCTGGTTGTTTGAAAGATAGAGCGTAGGAAGCAAGGGAAAGCCTATGGTCTTTTGTTGTTAGTGTTAGAAGTCCTTTGAGAGTGTGAGTGTAGAACTTAGTCCCAATTATCATGAGTGAGGGACTTCTTTGGTGTGAGGACACAGTGATTGCATTTGATAGTAGATTGTGTTAGCTGATAGTACACAGACATAAGCATGGTCGACTGTGAGTAATGGGATGTCATATATTGATCTGTGCATGTTAGATTGATGGTTTTGGAAACAATTTGTGATTGAGATGGGTGTTGCACAGTTTCAAAAAGATTTTGAATGTTTGACTGTTGAAAGTATTATTTTTCTCATCACTTGAGGACAAGTAATGGTTCTAAGTTGAGAGTGTTGATGTGCCGCGAAATCTTGGCACATTTGATACTTGAAAACTAAGGATTAATACTAGAATCAGGTGTATTTATCTGGATATGATGTGTTTGGTAGTGTTTGTACAGGTAAAACAGGTGAAGGTGAAAGAAGATAGAAAACAAGAAAATGCAGTGAAAGTGAGTTGAAGCAAGTAAAGACCACGGACGGCCTCACGGACCGTGGTCTTCACTACGGATCGTGATGAAGGTCGTGAAGTACCTTTCCAGTGAGCAGGTCTGGAGAAGATCAACTGTGGCAACATCAAGTAAAGACCACGGATGACCTCACGATCTGTGGTCCTCACAACGATCCGTGGAGGTGCTCGTGAAGGTAATCCAGTGAACAGGTCTCAAAAATCTAAAAATTCAATTGGCCAAGTGAAGACCACGGGCACCTATACGGACCGTGGTCATTGTGAAGATCCGTTCTGTTTTTCGTGGTGAATTTCCAGTGTACAGGCATTGAAGACCCAAGTTTGGAGAAGTGCAAGTGAAGACCATGAAAGGCTTCACGGACCGTGAAGCCCTTAACGGACTGTGGTAGTACTCGTGAAATTGCGCGACAGAGCAGTCCTACTTTGAGTAGGACTCTTTTTAGACACTTTATATGAATTTATTAGGTTATTTTTAGTTTTTTATCTCATCATATCTAGAACAGGCGACGAAGTTTAAAATATTCTTAGCTTTGGTTTTGAACGATTAACATTAAATCAAGTTCGAAGTTGGATGTTCGGTTTTGAATTATCAAGTGCTTATCGATTTTGCATATTTTCGTAAGTAGTTTCTTATCATGTTTTCATTATATATTTATGTGTGTTTACGTGAAATCATAAGTGGCGAAATACCACAACTGAGATTGTGGGATCTAAATCTAAGTGTAACTTCGTAAGACGAGTAGACGGCGATTTATATTTGCTAGGCATAATTTAGTTTTCGGTATTCATGTATTCTAATGAGTGCACACATTAGGGTTAGCCTGTATCTTTCATTTGTTCGAGAGAAAAGTGATAGTTGGGAAAAAGCTAAATTAACCTGATGAAATGGAGTCAAAATTCGAGTTCGAGAGAAGAGGATTTTAACACCATTATAAGCGAGAGTAAAACACGCTAACACTCTAGGACCGAGAGGACTTGAGTGAAGATTATCTAACTAGACTGAGAAGAGTTAGATATATTTGATTCGCTTGTACTTTGCAGAGATGAATTTCCTAAATCTCATTTACGGAAGAACACTAGATGCAACGTTATGGGGAACACAATCCTAGTTTCATTATTTATCAAAACAACTTTAAAATCAACACTTTGTTAATTGTTAAACCGGATCTTATTTAACAACCTTGGTTATTAGAACTTTACAGCTAAACTCATTTTACATTCTGTAATTGTTTTCTCTAGGAAATAATAACAACATTTGGGTAAACGCGATAGTGAAACCATTTCTGTAAAGAAATTCCCTTTGGGATCGACCTCAACTCACGTTGAATTCAATAAATTGACTTCGACTATTTATACTTCTTAATTGAGGTGTAAGTTTGGACGTATCAACAGTTGATTATCAAATTTTACACTTACAAAAAGCGACATGATCAGAATATCAAACAACACCTTAGGGTGATGTCAAACATGATAGCTCAACTCAAGAGTGCTGGCCATCTTCTTTCAGATGAGCAACAAGTCCAGGCAGTGATTCGGTCTCTTCCCAATAATTGGGAACATTTGAAGGTTAACTTGACACATAATGACAGCATCAAAACTTTTTCTGATGTTGCACGTCATGTTGAACTTGAAGATGAGCGCCTTGGTGCTGATAAAGCTACTTCTAATGCCTTTGTGGCAGAGTCAAGTGGTACAAAATCTTCAGGCTTCAAGCACAAGAAAAATTGGAAAAAAATGGGAAAGACAAAGAGACTGGAGAAGGACCCTCTAAGAAAAAGGAGAAGACAAATTCTAAGAAAGGGAAATGGTTTTTCAAGAAGAGAGACAAGAGTAAAATGAAGTGCTACAATTGCCAAGAATTGGGACATTTTTCTCGTGACTGTACCGAGCCCAAAAAGGGAGCATTTCTAAACATATCTCTAAGTGCTACATATGTTTCTAGCACTTCTTTACTAACTGAATCTTATCCTATGTGGATTGTAGACTCGAGATCCACCGATTACGTGAGTCGAGATAGAGAGGCATTTGTGGAGTTTCGTCGAGTTTCATCTAAGTCAAGGTGGATCTACGTAGGTAATAATGCAAGGTTTGAAGTCAAAGGTATAGGCACTTGCAAAGTGGACTTGTGTGGTGGTCGTTCCTTGATGTTGCATGATGTCCTATATGCTCCAGAGATTCGATGAAACTTAGTATTTGTGTCTGTTCTTTTAGGTGTTGGTTTTGATTTGTTTTTAATTGCAATGGTGTTAGAATAACTCTAGATAATGTTTTATATGGTTTTGGACTTCGTTATGACCGATTTATCGTTTTAGATTGTAATCCTTGAACTTATGACTATTATGTTGACCGTTGTGTAATGGCATGTTATTCAAGTAACAATGATATTGATGTTATTACATGGCATGCAAGATTAGGTCACATAGGGCAAGATCAAATGAATAGATTGGCAAAAGAAGGACATTTAGATTCTTTCACCAAAATTGATATGCCAATTTGTGAAAATTGTCTTGCTGGAAAGATTACTCGTAAACCATTTGGGAAGGCTAAAAGAGCTGAGTTCGCACTTCAATTAATTTATTCTGATATTTGTAGTCTAATGAATGTGAAGGCAATGTCTGGTGCTACATACTGCGTTACATTTATTGATGATTTCACGCGCTTTGGTTATGTCTATTTGATTTCTCATAAATCTGAAGCACTTGAGTGCTTTAAAAGATATATGAATGAAGTTGAAAATTAATTCGATAAAAGCATAAAGGCTTTAAGAACTGACCGAGGACGTGAATATTTGTCAAAACAATTTGAAGAATTATGTGCTGAAATGGGTATTATCAGACAGTTAACTACTCCTTATACACATCAATAAAATGGTGTAGCTGAAAGAAGGAATAGAACATTATTGGACATGAAAAAATCAATGATGGCGCAGGCAAATTTTTCTATCTCTTTCTGGGGAGATGCAATATTGACTGCGGCTTACATATTGAACAAAGTTCCTTCTAAATCAGTTTCTTCCACTCCTTATGAACTTTGGACTGGTCACAAAGCAAACCTGAATGATCTACGATCGTGGGTTTGTGCAACATACATTAAAGATCGTTTTGGTGAGTTTGATAAACTAAGTCCAAAAGGAAAGAAATTTATCTTTATAAGGTACTCTGAACGCTCCAAAGGGTATGTGTTCATCGATGAACTGGATGATGGAAGTATTACTGAAATTGTATCACAAGATGTCAGAGTTTTGGAAAATGATTTTCCCAAAAAGGGTGAAATAGATAAAGTTGAGCCTCTGTATGAAATGTTTACAGAAGATCAGATAATGTTGTCAAACATACTTGATAATTCAATGGATCAAGAAATAATTCTTGGTTCAAGTGGGAGTTATGAATCCCAAAAGCCTGTAGAGAAATCTGAACTTCAAATACGTAAGAGTGCAAGAAAAGGTGTACCTAAATGATCTTATGAGATTGAGGATTATGTTTTCTTCATATCTCCTACAGAATTGGATGAACCTAACTTTGTAACTGAGGCCTTATCGAGCCCTGAAAGGGATGAATGGTTAAAAGTGATGAAAGAAGAATCAGAGTCCATGAAAACCAACAAAGTTTGGGATCTAGTTGACCTTTCTAAGGAACGTAAAGCTATTGGAAATAAATGTATTCTTAAAGTTAAACGTAAATCAGATGGGTCAATAGGAAGACACAAAGCACGATTGGTGGCAAAAGATTTTACTCAAGAAGTTGGAATAGACTATGAGGAAACTTTTTCACCAGTTGAGAAGTTTACATCCATACGATTACTTTTAGCTATTGTTGAACATTTAGATATAGAATTACACCAAATGGATGTGAAGACCTCTTTTCTCAATGTAGAATTAAACGAGGAAATCTACGTGGAACAATCAGTAGGTTTCGTTGTTAAAGATCAAGAAAAGAATGTAAATTGAAAAGATCAATTTATGGCCTATAACAATCTTCACGATAGTGGTATCTGAGATTTCATAAGGAGGTGATGTCATTTGATTTCACCATGATCGATAAAGACCATTGCATCTATGTGAAAAAGTCCAATGGAAATTTTGTAATTCTTTCTCTTTACGTAGATGATATTTTATTAGCTGGAAATTATTTGGAGTATGTGAAAACTGTCAAGTCATGGCTTTCAAAATCATTTGATATGAAAGATATGGGTGAAGCAAACTATATATTGGGTGTTAAGATCCAAAGAGATCGTTCCAAGAAAATTTGGAGTTTATCTCACGAAACTTATATAAAGAAAATATTAGAACATTTTTGAATGAATAGTTGCAAATCCATGGATACTCCTGTAGCAAGGGGTGAAACTTTAAGCCTTGAAATGTATCCAAATACTGAAAAAGAAAAGGAAGACATGTCTCGAGTTCCTTATTCTAGTGTTGTCGGGAGTTTGATGTATGTTATGATGTGTACTCTCCCAGACATTTGTTATGTCGTGAGTCTGGTTAGCAGGTATTAATCCAATCCAGGAAGATATCATTATAAAGCAGTAAAGAGAATATTCTGATACCTGAAGCGAACTACAGATCATACACTGCGTTATAGTGGATCTGATTCATTCATAACAGGTTATACAGATGTTGATTGGGCTGGTGACCGAGATGATAGAAAATAAACATCCGGTTATACTTTCTCACTAAATGGCGGTGGCATTTCATGGAAAAGTAAGAAGAAAACTTATACAGCTCTTTCAACCATAGAATCTGAATTTGTGGCTTGTGCGTCTGCAGCACAAGAAGATGTTTGATTAAAGAGATTCTATGAGCATTTGAGTATTTCAAAGAATTCTAAGGGTCCCATGATTCTATATTTTGATAGTCAAGCGGCTATCGCATATACGATGGATCCTAAATATCACAGCAAGACCACACACATTGACATCAAGTATAACTTTGTAAGAGACGTAGTGGCAAGTGGAGAAATAACTTTGCAATACATTCCTACACGTAAAATGATAGCTGATCCTTTTACGAAGGCCATCTCTAGAGACTTTTTTGAAAAACATGTTAAGGTTCTAGGTTTGCGTAGAATATGATGATATTTCAGTATTGTAAAATATCTTGATTGTTATAATATTCTCTTCTATATAATACTATTGGATTTATATTCAAATATAATATGCATGAGATAATTTGTAAGAAATAAAGTGTGTTGAATAAGTCGCGAGATTGGCTCTCTCACACGAGCAATCGCCTCTTACGTTGGGGAAAGTGAAGAGATGAGTTTCACCACCATATTATGACTTATTTTATGAGCCAGCTAAAAGTTTCTCTAAGAAGATGAATTTAAGGATCACTGAAGAGAGAAACTAGAGTTAAACATCTTGAGTTGTTTAGACCAAGGTCTGTACGATGTTGGATAATCGAAAGAATGAGACACATACACCAATATAAGGTGTACACATCGTAGCACGTGTTTCATACCACGTGTGTCAAGCGATCAATGGGTCAATGAAAGAATGGTTCCCTGCTTCTTCATTGTGTGAGACCCCAAAAGGTTAAAATGACTTTTCAATGAAAACCCTTTGACCTTTTTACTGTTTCTTGATGTTTCGATCGGTGTTGCTTCTTTAGCATGTTAATAATAGCCATGAGTGATTCAGCAATGCAGTGCATGTCTAGGATAGCAGTTGATATGGAACAGATAGATTCGAGTAGAAAGGGAAGATGATTAAAATAAAAAATTCAACTTGTATACATAAGCCGGCTATTACACTCAAGTGTAATTATGTGTATAAAGTTAAACATGAACTCGAGTTAACCTCTTTAAGAGGATGAGGGATCAAATAAGTAACTACTGAAGTAGTGAATGAAGTCTGGGTTATTGTGAATAATATTGTCCTTAAAGTTGAAGTGAATTCTTTCCACATGTGATTGGATTCATATGAAGGGCTAGTAAAACCTAAATGGTAAGCTCTTAATGCTCACAGATCGCACGAACTATTTGTCGTATGAATTATGTGTCTGACTGATATTTTGTTGGCTTGGGTCTTGTCCACCATGTGCAAAGTGAGAGATTTCAGTTTTGGGTCATGGGTCGCCCATGTGGACCGACCCGACCCAATTTATTTTTCCCTATCCAATTTAATTAATTAATTGGATAATCCTTTTAAAATGATATGAGGGAACAGTTATATATTAACTATTCAACCTCCCCTTAAAAGACTCCAAGTGGGAGTAACTTGGGAGAGACGTTAAAGAGAAGAAAGGGAAAACGTGAGAAATGTTAAGAACAAAAGATCAGTAAAGAAACAGAGAAAAATATTTCTTACACAAATCAATCTACACTCTAAGGAGACTAATAGTTTGTGAATAAAAACGATCTATGTTTCCTTGTGATTCAAAGAGATATCTGGAGCAATTCTTTTCGACAACAAAATCATTAATAACTATTTCTGTTGCAAGTTATAATGTACATATTTTATTGTTGTTTTGCTTTTAAAATTCCTTCATTGGTATCAGAGATATCGTTAATTGATCCCATTATTTGATGCTTTCATGTACATTCACTTTATTGTTGATAAGAAATAATCTGTGATTAATATTTTTTCTTGAAAATTAGTGAAAAGAAAAATATTGGAAGATATTAAGTTTTTTTGGGCTATTTGAATGTGGATTAATTATATGATAAATAGGATTCAAAATCCTATTTGATTCTGACTCACATTGTAGATAAGATTCATCCTACAAAAAAAGAAATCTTTTTGTTTACAAAAACTAAGAAAGTGCTTTTGTTTCTAGCAATCTGAAAATTGGTTGTACAATATATTTGGTCGAAAATTATTTTTTCATGATTTTCTCCTATGTAGCTTTCCGAAAATATATTATAATTGAAAAACGAATTTAAAATGAGTGAGATATGAATTTTTGAAAGTTGGCTGTTTTAGACTATTTTTTCTGGAAAAACTGCTTCTGTTTGTAGCGATCTGGAAATTAGTTGTACAATATTTTTAATCGAAACTTATTTTTTCATAATCTACTCGTTTGTTGCTTCCCGAAAATATATTATAATAGCAAAACGGATTTAAAACAAGTGAGATATGAATTTTTAAAAGTTGGCTGTTTTAGAGTGTATTTTCCAGAAAAACTGATTCTGTTGATTGCGATTTGGGTGTACAGTTTTTTGTTCGAAACGTCATTTGTTCATGATCTACTCAGTTGTAGCTTTCCGAAAATATTTTATAATAGAAAAATAATTTTAAAACGAGTGAGATATGAATTTTTGAAGTTGAAAAAAAAAATATTTTTTTAAGATTAATTTTCTTGGGATGAGTTTTATGTCCTTTTTAGGATTCCTTTTTTTTGGAAAAGGAATTTGTGTACTTTTAGGATATATATATATATATATATATATATATATATATATATATATATATATAATATAT
>JAJONR010004682.1:0-20193 GCA_029582245.1 Solanum etuberosum | reverse complement strand
ACAACAAGAGGGATAGAAATGTTTTCTTGATTCTGCGTTTTTCGGTCTTGGGAGAACGCTACAGTGACCGCGGCTGTTTTCGGCGTTTTCCCGGGGCTGTGGATGGAATTTTCCGATGCTTCAACTTGCGTTAGATTCGTATCATCGATATCTAAATTCGTATCTTTCGAATGAAATTTTTTGACGTCCGGAGGGGGGTCGTGCCCCATCTAAGCCTTTCTTGTTACAAGGCACTTTCTTGAGAGCTTTTTCCTTAGAGAGATGTTGTAGAGAGAGAAAAAAATTGAGAAATGAGGATGCGATAGGGTTTAAGGTTTAGGGTTTAGGGCTTAGGGTTTAGGGATTTTTCATGTTTTAGGGTTTTTTAATATTAAGAGTTTAGGATTTTCTTGGGGTGTTTTATAAGGTTTATGGTTTAAGGCTTATTGTTTTGTGTTTAGGGGTTTTAAAGGTTTTTTAGTGTTTTTTTTAGGATTTTTATGGTATAGGGATTTTTAGAGTTTTTTAGGGATTAGGGTTTCTTAGGGTTTAGAGTTTATTAGGGTTTAGTGTTTAGGGTTTCTTAGGGCTCAGGGTTGAGGGCATCTTAGGGTTTAGCATTTAAGCTTTATGGTTTCTTAGGGTTTAGGATTTCTTAAGGTTTCTTAGGATTGATGGTTTAGGATTACTTAGGGCTTAAGGTTTAGAGTTTAGGGTCTATGATTTTGGGTTCTTAGGGGTTTTTTAGGGTTTTGGATTTTGGGCTTAAGGTTTTTTTAGGTTTTCTATGGATTTAGAGTTTAGGGTTTCTTAGGGCTTAGGATTAAAGTTTAGGGATTATGATTTTGGTTTCTTACGTGTTTTTTTACAGTTTTTGATTTGGGCTTAGGGTTTTTTAGGTTTAGGGGTTTTAATGGTTTTTAGAGTGTTTGTTTTAGGGTTTCTTAGGGTCTAAGTTTTAGGGTTTAAGCCCTAAGGTACAAGGTTGGGTATAGTCCTTAAGGATTAGGCCCTACTGTTTAGTGTTTTTTAGGGTTTAGGATTTAGACCCTTAGTCTTAGGGTATGGAGATTAGGGTTTAAAGTTTAGAGTTTTAAGGGTTTTTAGGATTTTATTAGGGTTTTTTATGGTTTAGGGTGTTTTGGGATTTCTCAGGATTTCTTGGGGTTTCTTTGGGTTTATTAGGGCTTAGGGTTTAGGGTTTAGTGTATAAGCCCTAAAGTATAGGGTTGGGTATAGTCCTTATGGTTTAGGGTTTCTTTAGGGTTTAGGATTTAGGTTCTAAGGTTTAGGGTATAGAGTTTAGGTCCTATGGTTTAGGGTTTAAAGTTTAGGTTTTTTAGGGTTTTTTAGGGTTTAAAACTTAAGGCTGTTTAGGTTTAGGGTTTCTTTTCGGGTTTAGGGTTTAGGATTTTGGATTGTTTAGGTTTAGGGATTTTTAAGGTTTCCTCTAGGCCTTTTTAGAGTTTTTTAGGTTTAGGATTTTTAGGATTTTTTTTAGGTTTTTTAGGTTTAGGGTTTTTTAGGATTTTGGGTTTCTAAGGGTTTCTTAGGGCTTAGAGTTTCAGGTTTAGATGTTAGGCCTCAAGGTTTAGGGATTAGGCCCTAATGTTTAAGCTTAATGATTTAGGGTTTAGGATTTAAGCCCTAAGGAATAGGGTTGGATATATTCTTAAGGTTTAGGCCCTAGGGTTTATTGTTTTTTATGGTTTAGGATTTAGGCCCTAAGTTTTAGGGTATAGAGTTTCGGTTCTACAGTTTAGGATTTAAAGTCTATGGTTTTTAGGGTTTTTTAAATTGTTTTTAGGTTTTAATGTTTAAGGTTTTTAGGTTTAGGGTTTTTTTAGGGTTTAGGGCTTTGGATTCTTTAGGTTTAGGGGTTTTTCAGGTTTTCTTTAGGGTGTTTTTAGGGTTTTCTAGGTTTAGGGTTTTTTTAGAGTTAAGGGTTTCTTACGATTATTTAAGGGTTTAGTGTTTCTTGGGGTTTCTTAGGGTTTCTTAGGGCTTAGGGTTTAGGGTTTAGATTTTAGGCCTTAAGGTTTAAGGTTTAAGCCCTAAGTTGTAGGGCCTTTATTTAAGGTTTTTTCAGGGTTAAGGATTTAGGCCCTAAGTTGTATGGTATAGAGTTTAAGTTTTACGGTTTAGGATTTAAAGTTTAGGATTTTTAGGGTTTTTTGATGGGTTATTTAGGGTTTTTTTTTTGGGTTTAAAGTTAAGGGTTCTTAGGATAACGGTTTTTTTAGGGTTTTGGGTTTAGGTCTTTGGGTTCTTTAGGTTTAGGGGTTTTAAGGTTTTCTTTAGGGTGTTTTTAGGGCTTTTAGGTTTTTTTTTAGAATTTAGGGTTTTTAAAGGTTTTTTAGGGTTTAGAGTTTCTTGGGGTTTCTTAGGGTTTATATTTTAGGTCTTAAGGTTTAGGGTTTATGCCCTAAGGTTAGGGTTTAGGTTTTTTAGGGTTTTGGATTTAGGGTTAGGGTTTGCTTGGGTTTTTTAGGGTTTAGGGCTTAGGGGTTTTAAAGCTTCTTATAGGATTTTTTAAGGTTTAGGGTATTTTTACTATTTTAGTGTTTCATAGGATTTAGGGTTTCTGGTTTTTTAGGGTTTAGGGTTCCTCCGGGTTTAAGGTTTAGGTTATCTTTTTGAGGTTTTTTTTAAGGTTTAGGGTTCTTTAGGTGTAGGGCTTTTTAGTGTTTTTAGGCTTAGGGTTTTTTAAGGTTTTTCAGGGTGTACGGTTTCTTAGGGTTTAGGATTTAGGGTTTCTTAGGGTTTAGGGTTGTTTAGGGTTTATAGTTTAGGATTTAGAATTTCTAAGGGGTTAGAGATTAGGGTTTTGGGTTTAGGGTTCTTTAAGGATTAGGATTTAGGGTTTTTAAGTATTTAGAATTTTTAAGGGTTTTTAAGGATTTATTAGGTTCAGGGTTTTTAATGATTTTTAAGTTTTTTTATGGTTTAGGGTTTCTTTGGGTTTAAGGTTTAGAGTTTCTTAGGGTTTAAGGTTTCTTCGGATTTAGAGTTTAGGGTTTTTAGTGTTTTTATGGTTTTGGGTTTTTATTGATTTTTAGGGTTTAGCATTCAGGTTTTTTAGGGTTTGGTGTTTAGGATCTCTTAGGTTTTAGGGTTTAGAGTTTAGGCTTTAGGGTTTTTTAGGGTTTAAGGCTAAGGGTTTTTTAGCAATTTTTAGGCTTAGGGTATTAAAGGGTTTTAGGGTTTGTTTTATGGTTTTTAAAGGTTTTTAGGGTTTTTACTATTAAGGGTTTAGGGTTTCTTAGGATTTAGGATTTAGGATTTTTTAGGTTTCTTCAAGTTTAGGGTTAAGGGTTTTCTTACGGTTCTTTAGGGTTTAGGGATTAGGGGTTTTAAGGTTTTTTTTAGTGTTTTTCAAGGTTTATTTTTCTTGGTTTTTAGGTTTAGGGTTTTTAAAGGATTATTAGGGTTTAGAATTTCTGAAGGTTTTTAATTTCTTAGGATTTACTAGGGTTTAGGATTTCTAAGGCTTTAGGGTTTCTAATAGTTTCTTAGGGTTTAAGGTTTACGATTTATTTGGGTTTCTTAGGGTTTATGGTTTATGTTTTAGGGTTTCTTAGGGTTTAGGATTTAGGGCTTAGAGTTTAGGGTTTAAGGTTTTTAGGTTTTATGGATTTTAGGGGGTTTTAGGGTTTTTAAGGTTTAAGGCTTAGGGTATTTTAGATTTAGGGTTTTAAATGGGTTTCTATGGTTTTCTTAGGGTTTCCTCGTGGTTTAGTATTTCTTAGGGTTTCCTCGTGGTTTAGTGTTTCTTAGGGTTTCTTTGTGTTTAGGGTTTAGGTCTTAGGGGTTTTAAGTTTGTTTTTTTTAGAGTTTTTTAGGTTTAGGTTTTTAAAGGTTTTTAGGTTTTTTTTAGAGTTTATGATTTCTTATGGTTTAGGATTTCTTAGGGTTTATGAAGGTTTCTTAGGGTTGAGGGTTTAGGGTTTAGGATTTCTTTGGGTTTCTTAGGGTTTAGGGTTAGGGATTCTAAGGGTTTTTTACGGTTTAGGATTTCTTAGGGTTTAGGGTTTTCTTTCGATTTAGAGTTTAGAGTTTCTTAGAATTTAGGGTTTATGGTTTAGAGTTTAGGTTTTTTTAGGGTTTAGGGCTTAGGGTTATTTAGGTTAAGGTGTTTTTAGTGTTTTTTATGTTTAGTTTTTTTTTTTAAATATTTGTTAGGGTTTTTTAGAGTTTAGGGTTTAGAGTTTCTTAAAGTTTATAGTTTACCGTTTAGGATTTCTTGGGGTTTCTTAGGGGTTAGAGTTTAGGATTTTGGGTTTCGGGTTTTTTAAGGTTTAGAATTTAGGTTTAAGCGTTTTTTAGGTTTAGGGTTTTTAATAGTTTTTGAGGGTTTTTAGGGTTTCTTTTGGTTTATGGTTTTTTGGGTTTAAGGTTTGAGGTATCTTGGAGTTTAGGTTTTTTTAGTATTTAGAGTTTAAGGTATATGGTTTTTTAGGTTTTGGGTTTTTAGGGTTTATTAGGGTTTTGGATTTCTTAGGGTTTAGGGTTTAGAGTTTCTTAGGATTTAGAGTTCATGGTTTAGGGTTTAGGGTTTAGGGTTTTTTAAAGCTTAGGATTTAGGGTTTTAAGGATTTTTTAGGGTTTAAGGCTTATGGTTTTTTAGGGAATTTTAGTTTTAGTGTTTTAAAGGTTTTTTTAGAGTTTTTTTTGGGTTTCTAAGGGTTTAGGGCTTCTTTGGGTTTATTAGGGTTTAGAGTTTAGGGTTTCTTAGGGTTTATGGTTTCTTAGGGTTTAGGGTTTTTTAGGGTTTTGGGTTTCTTAGTCTTTAGGGTTAGGGTTTCTTAGGATTTAGGGTTTGGAGTTTCCTAGAGATTAGGGTTTGGGATTTCTTAGGATTTAGGGTTTATGATCTTTGGTTTCTTAAGGTTTTTAGGGTTCAGGACTTTGCGATTAGGGTTTTTTAGGTTTAGGGTTATTAATGGTTTAAAGGTTTTTTTTTTGGGCTGGGGGGTTAGGGTTTAAGATTTAGGGTTTAGGGTTAAGTGTTTTTTAGGTTTAGGGTTTTTAATAGGTTTTGAGGGTTTCTTTTGGTTTATGGTTTTTTGGGTTTAAGGATTGTGGTGTCTTGGGGTTTAGGGTTTTTTAGGATTTAGAGTTTAGGGTTTAGGGTTTTTTTAAGGCTTAGGAATTAGGGTTTTAAGGATTTTTTAGGGTTTAAGGCTCATGGGTTTTTAGGGAATTTTAGTTTTAGGGTTTTAAAGGATTTTTTAGAGTTTTTTTTAGGGTTTCTAAGGGTTTAGGGCTTCTTTGGATTTCTTAGGGTTTAGAGTTTAGGGTTTATGGTTTCTTAGAATTTAGGATTTCTTAGGGTATAAGGTTTCTTAGTCTTTAGGGTTAGGGTGTCGTAGGATTTAGGGTTTGGGGTTTCTTAGGGATTAGGGTTTGGGGTTTCTTCCGATTTAGGGTTTATGATCTTTGGTTTCTTAAGGTTTTTAGGGTTCGGGACTTTGCGATTAGGGTTTTTTAGGTTTAGGGTTATTAATGGTTTAAGGGTTTTTTTTTTTTGGGGGGGGGGTGTGAGGGTTTCTTAGGGTTTAGGGTTTCTTAGGGCTTAGAGTTTAGAGTTTAAGGTTTTTAAGGGTTTAGGGTTAAGGGCTTAAGGTTTTTTAAAGTGTTATTAGGTTGTTTTTTTTAGATTTTTTAAGGTTTGGGGTTTTAGGGGTTTTTTAGGGTTGAGGGTTTCTTAGATTATCTTACGCTTTAGAATTTAGAGTTTCTTAGGGTTTCTTAGCGTTTAGGATTTCTTAGGAATTAGGGTTTACGGTTTAAGGCTAGGGTTTTTTAAGTTTAATTTTTTTTTATTTTTCAAGGTTTTTTTGTGGTTTTAGGATTTTTTCGGTTTAGATTTTTTTAAAGGTTTTTAGAATTTTTTAGGGTATAGGATTTCTTTGAGTTTAGGGTTTAGGTTTCTTAGGATTTCAGATTTCTAAAGGTTTAGGATTCCTTATGGTTTCTTAGGGTTTAGGGCTTAGGATTTCTTAGGGTTTACAATTTAGGGTTTAGAGTTTCTTAGGGATTTTTAGGATTTAGGGTTTAGTATTTATTAAGAGTTTTTTAGGGATCAGGGCTTACAGTTTTTCTAGGGTTTTTTAGGTTTATAGTTTTTAAAGGTTTGAAGGGTTTTATTTTTAGTTTTTAGGTTTAGGGTTTTTAAAGATTTTTTAGGGTTTTTTTGGGTTTAGGGTTTCTTAAACATTAGGGTTTCTAAGGGCTTAGGGTTTCTTAAGGTTTCTTAGGGTTTACATTCCTTAGGGTTTAGGATTCCTTAGGGTTTAGAATTTAGGGTTTTTTTTTTACAGTTTAGGGTTTAGGATTTAGGAATTTTAGGATTTAGGGTTTTGGGTTTAGGGTTTAGGAATTAGTGTTTCTTAAGGTTTAGATTTTTATAGGGATTAGGGTTTTGGGCTTGGGGTGTTTATAGGGTTCGGGTTTTTTAAGGTTGTTTAGGGTTTATTAGTGTTTAAGGTTTAGGGTTTAGGGCTTTTTTGGGTTTTAGGAATTTTTAAGATTAAGAGTTTAGGGTTTTCTTGGTTTTTTTTTGTAGGGTTTATGGTTTAAGGCTTATTGTTTGGTGTTTAGGGGTTTTAACGGTTTTTTAGTTTTTTTGGGGGTTTTTATGGTTTGGGGTTTTTATGGTTTGGGGTTTTTATGGTTTGGGGTTTTTAAAAGTCTTTTAGGGTTTAGGGTTTCTTAGGGCTTAGAGTTTATTAGGGTTTAGTGTTTAAGGTTTCTTAGGGCTTAAGGACGAGGGTATCTTAGGATTTAGCATTTAGGGTTTAAAGTTTCTTAGGATTTAGGATTTCTTAGGGTTTCTTAGGATTTAGGGTTTCTTAGGGCTTAGGGTTTAGAGTTTAGGATTTATGATTTTGGGTTTTGGATATTGGGCTTAAGGTTTTTTAAGTTTTCTTAGGATTTTAGGGTTTAGGATTTCTTAGGGTTTCTTGTGGTTTAGGGTTAGCTTATGGGTTTCTAAGGTTTTTTAGGGTTTAGTGTTAAGGATTTTTTTTAGAGTTTAGGGTTTTTTAGGCCTATGATTTTTTTAGGGTTTGTTAGGTATAGAGTTCCAAAGGTTTTTTTACGATTTTTTAGGTTTATGGTTTTTAAAGGATTTTAGGTGTTTTTAGTGTTTAGGGTTTAGGATTCCTTAGGGTTTCTTAGGCTTTAGGGTTAGGGTTTCTTAGGATTTAAGGTTTAGAGTTTCTTAGGGTTTAGAGTTTAGGGTTTCTTAGTGTTTCTGTGAGTTTAGGGTTTAGGGCTTAGGTTTTTTAGGGATTTTTATGTTAATTCTTTTTTTTACGTTTTAAGGGTTTTTAGGTTTAGCGTCTTTTTAAGATTTGTTAGGGTTTTTTAGATTTTAGAGTTTCTTAGGGTTAGGGTTTTTCAGGGTTTATAGTTTAGGGTTTCTAAGGGGTTAGAGACTAGGGTTTTGGGTTTATGGTTTTTTAAGGTTTAGGATTTAGGATTTTTTAGGGTTTAGAGTTTTTAAGGTTTTTTTAGGTTTAGGAATTTTAATGGTTTTTAAGGTTTTTTATGGTTTAGGGTTTAAGGTTTCTTAGGATTTAGAGTTTAGGATTTTTAGTATTTTTATGGGTTTTTAGGGTTTAGGGTTCAGGGTTTTTAGGGTTTAGGGTTTAAGATCTCTTAGGTTTTAGGGTTTAGAGTTTCTTAGGGTTCAAAGTTTAGGGTTTTTTAGGGTTTTGGATTAAAGTTTTTTTAGGGTTTAAGGCTAAGGGTTTTTAAACAAATTTTTAGGTTTAGGGTATTGAATGTTTTTAGGGTTTATAAAGGTTTTTTAGGGTTTAGGGTTTCTTAGGATTTAGGGTTTCTTAGGTTTCTTCGAGTTTAGGGTTAAGGGTTTTCTTACGGTTCTTTAGGGATTAGGTGTTTTAGGGTTTTTCATGTTTATTTTTTGTGTTTTTTAGGTTTAGGGTTTTTAAAGGATATTTAGGGTTCAGGGTTTCTTAAGGTTTTGGATTTCTTAGGATTTACTAGGTTTTAGGATTTCTGAGGGTTTAGGGTTTACGATTTATTTGGATTTCTTAGTGTTTAGGGTTTCTTAGGGTTTAGGGTTTATGTTTTAGGGTTTCTTAGGGTTTAGGATTTAGGGCTTAGAGTTTAGGGTTTAAGGTTTTTAGGGTTTAGGTTTTTAGGGGGTTTTAGGGTTTTTTAGGGTTTAAGACTTAGGGTTTTTAGGTTTAAGGTGTTAAATGGGATTCTAGGGTTTTCTTAGGGTTTAGGTTTCCTCGTGGTTTAGTATTTCTTAAGGTTTCTTTGTGTTTAGGGTTTAGGTCTTATGGGTTTTAAGAGTTCTTTAGTGTTTAGGGTTAAAGGTTATTTTTAGGGTTTTTTTAGGGTTTAGGGTCTCTTAGTCTTTAAGTTTTTAGGATCTTTTAGTTATAGGGGTTTTAAGTTTTTTTTAGAGTTTTTTAGGTTTAGGTTATTAAAGCTTTTTAGGGTTTATTGTTTCTTACGGTTTAGGGTTTCTAAGGGTTTATGAAGGTTTCTTAGGGTTAAGGGTTTAGGGTTTCTTAGGGTTTATGGTTTAGGATTTCTTTGGGTTTCTTAGGGTTTAGGGTTAGGGATTCTAAGGGTTTCTTAGGGTTTCATACGGTTTAGGGTTTCTTAGGGTTTTCTTTCGGTTTAGAGTTTAGGGTTCCTTAGAATTTAGGGTTTATGGTTTAGAGTTTAGGTTTTTTTTAGGTGGGTTTAGGGCTTAGGGTTATATAGGTTAAGGGTTTTTTAAGTGTTTTTTAGGTTTTAGGGTTTTTTTAATATTCGTTATGGTTTTTTAGGGTTTAGGGTTTAGAGTTTCTTAGAGTTTATAGTTTACCGTTTAGGGTTTCTTGGGGTTTCTTAGGGGTTGGAGTTTAGGATTTTGAATTTTTAAAGGTTTAGGATTTAGGGTTAAGAGTTTTTTAGGTTTAGGGTTTTTTGGGTTTAAGGTTTAGGGTGTCTTGGTGTTTAGGGTTTCTTAGTATTTAGAGTTTAGGGTTTAGGTTTTTTTTAATGCTTAGGAATTAGGGTTTTAAGGATTATTTTTTTTAGGGTTTAAGGCTCATGGTTTTTTAGGGAATTTTAGTTTTAAGGTTTTAAAGGTTTTTTTAGAGTTTTTTTTAGGGTTTCTAAGGGTTTAGGGATTCGTTGGTTTCTTAGGGTTTAGGGTTTAGGGTTTCTTAGGGTTTAGGGTTTCTTAGGATTTAGGGTTTGGGGTTTCTTAGGGATTAGGGTTTGGGGTTTCTTAGGATTTAGGGTTATGATCTTTTGTTTCTTAAGTTTTTCAGTGTTTAGGACTTTGCGATTAGGGTTTTTTAGGTTTAGGGTTATTAATGGTTTAAGGTTTTTTTTTTGGGTGGTGGGGTTAGGGTTTCTTAAGGTTTAAGCTTTAGGGTTTAGGGTTTCATAGGGCTTAAAGTTTAGAGTTTAGAATTTTTAAAGGTTTTTTAGGATTTAGGGTTAAGGGCTTAAGGTTTTTTAAAGTGTTTTTAGGTTTTTTAAGGTTTGGGGTATTAGGGTTTTTTTAGGGTTTAGGGTTTCTTAGATTATCTTATGATTTAGGGTTTAAAGTTTCTTTGATTTTCTTAGGGTTTAGTGTTTCACAATATTTCTTAGAGTTTTTTAAGGTTTAGGGTTTCTTAGGAAGTAGGGTTTAGGGTTTTTTAAGGTTTTGGGCTAGGGTTTTTAAGGGTTTTTTAGGTTTAGGGTTTTTTATTTTTCAAGGTATTTTTTATGGTTTTTAGGATTTTTTAAGTTTAGGTTTTTTAAGGTTTTTAGAGTTTTTTAGGGTATAGGGTTTCTTTGAGTTTAGGGTTTAGGTTTCTTAGGGTTTCAGATTTCTAAAGGTTTAGGATTCCTTATGGTTTCTTAGGGTTTAGGGCTTAGGATTTCTTAGAGTTTACCGTTTAGGGTTTAGAGTTTCTTAGGATTTTTTAGAATTTAGGGTTTAGTGGAAATTATGAGTTTTTAAGGGATTAGGGCTGAGGGTTATTTAGGTTTATAGTTTTTAAAGGTTTTTAGGTTTTTTTTTGGTTTTTAAGGTTTATAGTTTTTAAAGATTTTTTAGGGTATAGAGATTAGGGTTTTTAAGGGTTTTAGGATTTTTTTAGGTTTTTTATGGTTTAGGGTTTCTTGGGATTTATTAGGATTTCTTGGGGTTTGTTTGGGTTTCTTAGGGCTTAGGGTTTAGGGTTTAGATTTTAGGTCTTAAGGTTTTTGATTTAGTCCCTAAGGCTTAGGGTTTAGTGTATAAGCCCTAAGGTATTGGGTTGGGTATAGTCCTTATGGTTTAGGCCCTACGGTTTAGGGTTTAAGATATAGGCCCTAAGATTTAGGGTATAGAGTTTAGGTCCTATGGTTTAGGGTTTAAAGTTTAGGGTTTAAAGCTTAGGGTTGTTTAGGTTTAGGGTTTCTTTTCGGGTTTAGGGTTTAGGATTTTGGATTGCTTAGGTTTAGGGGTTTTTAAGGTTTCCTTTAGGCCTTTATAGGGTTTTTTTAGGTTTAGGGTTTTTTTAGGATTTTGGGTTTCTTGGGGTTTCTAAGGGTTTCTTAGGGCTTAGGGTTTCGGTTTTAGATGTTAGGCCTCAAGGTTTAGGGATTAGGTCCTAAGGTTTAAGCTTTATGATTTATGGTTTAGGATTTAAGCCCTAAGGTATAGGGTTGGGTTTCTTAGGGCTTAGGGTTTAGGGTTTAGATTTTGGGTCTTAAGATTTTGGGTTTAGGCCCTAAGGTTTAGGGTTTAGTGTATAAGCCCTAAGGTATACGATAGGGTATAGTCCTTATGGTTTAGGCCCTACAGTTTAGGGTTTTTTTAAGGTTTAGAATATAGGCCCTAAGTTTTAGGGTATAGAGTTTAGCTTCTACAGTTTAGGGTTTAAAGTCTATGGTTTTAGGGTTTTAAGGGTTTTTTAAATGGTTTTATTACAATTTAGGGTTTAGGGATTTGGATTCTTTAGGTTTAGGGGTTTTTCAGGTTTTCTTTAGGGTGTTTTAAGGGTTTTCTAGGTTTAGGGATTTTTAGGGGTGTTTAGGGTTTTTTAGGGTTTTTAGGGGTTTAGGGCTTAGGTTTTAGGGTTTCTTACGATTTTCTTAGGGTTTAGGGTTTCTTACGATTTTCTTAGGGTTTAGGGTTTCTTAAGGTTTCTTAGGGCTTAGGGTTTAGGATTTAGATTTTAGGCCTTAAGGTTTAGCGTTTAAGCCCTAAGTTTTTGGCCCTTCATTTAAGTTTTTTTTCCAGGGTTAAGGATTTAGGCCCTAAGTTTTAGGGTATAGAGTTTAGGTCTTACGGTTTAGGATTTAAAGTATAGGTTTTTTAGGGTTTTATTTAGGGTTATTTAGGTTTTTGTAGGGTTTAAAGTTAAGGGTTCTTAGGATAAGGTTTTTTTTAGGGTTTTGGGTTTAGGCCTTTGGGTTTAGGCCTTTGGGTTCTTTAGGTTTAGGGTTTTTTAATATTTTCTTTAGAATGTTTTTAGGGGTTTTAGGGTTTTTTTAGAATTTAGGGTTTCTTAGGGGTTTTTAAAGATTTTTTAGGGTTTAGGGTTTATATTTTAGGTCTTAAGGTTCAGGGTTTAGGCTCTAAGGTTAGGGTTTAGGGTTTAAGATTTTAGGGTTTTTTAGGCTTTTGGATTTATGGTTAGTGTTTTCTTGGATTTTTAGGGTTTAGGGTTTAGAGTTTTTATGGTTTCTTATAGGATTTTTTTAGGTTTAGGGTATTTTTACGGTTTTTTGGGTTTCACTGGGTTTAGGGTTTAGGGTTCTTTAGGGTTTCAGGTTTAGGTTATCTTTTTGAGTTTTTGTAAGGTTTAGGGTCTTAGGCTTAGGATTTTTTAGGTGTATGGCTTTTAAGTGTTTTTTGGCTTAGAGTTTTTTAAGGTTTCCTAGGATTTTGGATTTCTTAGGGTTTAGCGTTGAGGGCTTATGGTTTCTTAGTGTTTTTTGAGGGTGTAGGGTTAAGGGCTTAGGGTTTTTTAGGTTTCGGGGTTTTAAGGTTTTTTAGGGTTTTTTAAGTTTATGGTTTTAAAAATATTTTTAGGGTTCTTAAAGGTTTAGGATTTCTTAGGATTTAGAGTTTCTTAGGGTTTCAAGTTTCTTAGGATTTCTTAGAGTTTAGGGTTTCGGGATTATGGTTTTTAGGTTTAGGCCTATTAAGGTTTTTAATGTTTTTTTTTTTAGGATTTTTAGGGTTTAGGGTTTTTAGGCTTTTGCTTTTTAAAATGTTTTTAGGGTTTCTTAGGGTTTGTCAGGTTTTAGGGTTTTAGAATTCTCAGGGCTTATGGTTTCTTAGGATTTAGTGTTTCTTAGGGTTTAGGATTTCTTAGGGTTTTGTGTTGAGGATTTAGGGTTTGGGGGGTTTTTGTTTAGTGTTTAGGGTTTTTTAATGTTCAGGATATAAGGCTTAGGGTTTTTAGGTTTGGGTTTTCAAGGATTTTAATGAGTTTTTTTAGGTTTTTGAGTTTCTTAGGGTTTAGGGTTTAGTTATCTTAGGTTTAAGGGTTTAGGGTTTTTAAGTTATTAGGGCTTCAGATTTTTTGGGTTTAGGGTTTCATAGATTGTTTTGGGTTTTTTTAGGTTAAGGGTTTTTAAAAGGGTTTTAGGGTTTCTTAGGGTTTATGGTTTCTTCCTTAAATTTTAGGATTAAGGGTTTTTTAAGGTTTAGGATATATGTTTCGGGGTTTCTTAGGGTTTAGAGCTTAGGGTTTTTTGGGGTTTTTTTAGGTTTTAAGGATCTTTAGGTTTTAGGGCTTTTTAAGTTTAGAGTTTTTAGGGGTTTTTAAAGTTTGTTTAGGGCTTAGGGTTAAGGATTTTTTAAGGGTTTCGGGTTTAGGATTTCTTAATGTTTCTTGGATTTTAGGGTTTAGGGCATATGGGTTTTTTGGGTTTTTTAGGGTTTAGGGTTAAGGATTTTTTCAGGGTTTAGTGTTTTTTAAGCTAAAAGTTTTTGAAGATTTTTTAGGTATAGAGTTTTAAAGGTTTTTTTAAGGCTTTTTAGGTTTATAGTTCTTAAAGGTTTTTAGGGGTTTTTAGGGATTAGGGCTTAGTTTTTTTTTAGGGTTGTTTAGGTTTAAGGTTTTCAAAGGCTTTTAGGATTTTTTTATTTTTTTTAGGTTTAGGGTTTCTAAAGGTTTTTTAGGGTTCTTTAAGGTTAAGGGTTTCTTAAGGTGTAGGGTTTCCCATGGTTTAGGGTTTCTTTGGGTTTAGATTCCATAGGGTTTATGGTTTAGGGTTTAGGTTTTATAGTTTCATAGGGTTTAAGGTTTTATAGGGTTTAGGGTTTTGGGCTTAGGGTGTTTTAAGTTTAAGGTTTTTAAAGGTTTTTTAGGATTTCTTAGGGTTTAAGGTTTAGGGTTTAGGGTTGAGGGCTTATGGCTTCTAAGTGTTTACAGTTTAGTGTTTCCTAAGGGTTTTTTTTTAGGGTTTACAGTTAAGGTCTTAGGGTTTTTTAGGTTTCGGGGTTTTAAAGATTTTTTAGGGTTTTTTAAGTTTATGGTTTTAAAAATATTTTAAAGGTTTTTAGGTTTTAGGGTTTCTTAGGATTTAGAGTTTCATAGGGTTTCTTAGGATTTTTGAGAGTTTAGGGTTTCAAGTTTCTTAGGGTTTAGTGTTTAGTTTTTAGGGTTTAGGGTTTTTTGGGTTTGAATGTTTAGGGCTTTTAATGGTTTTTATGGTTTTTTTGGTTTAGGGTTTTTTAGGGTTTAGGGTTTCTTAAGGTTTAGGGTTTCTTAGGGTTTTGGGTTTAGGGTTTCGTACGGATTAGGGTTTTTTAGGTTTATGGGTTTTAAATATTTTTAGGGTTTAAGATTTCTTAGGGTTTAGGGTTTCTTAGGGTATAGGGTTTATGAGATAGGGTTTGGGGTTTTTTTAGAGGTTTGGATTTGGTGTTTAAGGTTTTTTAAGATTTAGGATATAGGGCTTAGGGTTTTTAGGTTTGGGTTTTTGAGGATTTTAACAGTTTTTTTTAAAGGTTTTTAGTGTTTTTGAGGGTTTAGGGTTTAGTTATCTTAGGTTTAAAGAGTTTAGGGATTAGGGATTTTTGGTTTTTTTAGGTGAAGGGTTTTTAAAAGGGTTTTAGGGTTTCTTCCTTAGAGTTTAGGGTTTATGGTATATGTTTTAGGGTTTATTAGGGTTTAGGGTTTAAGGCTTAGGGTTTTTTAGTGTTTAAGGTTTAAGGTTTTATAGGGTTTACGGTTTTTAGGGTTTTTTAGGGTACATGGCTTAGGGATTTTAAGGTTTTTTTAGGGTTCATGGCTTAGGGATTTTAAGGTTTTTTTTAGGGTTTTAAAGGGTTTTTAGGTTTTTTAAGGGTTTAGGGTTTCTTAGGGTTTAGGATTTCTTTGGGTTTCTTGGGTTTTAGGGTTTAGGGCTTATGAATTTTTAGGGTTTTTTAGGCTTTAGGGTTAATGATTTTTTTAAGGTTTAGGATTTTTTACGCTAAGATTTTTTTGGGTTTGTTAGGTATAAAGTTTTAATGGTTTTTTTTAGGGTTTTTTAGGTTTATGGTTTTTAAAGATTTTTAGGTGTTTTTAGGGTTTAGGGTTTCTTAGGGATTAGGGTTTAGGGTTTCTTAGGGTTTTGGGTTTAAGGTTTCATAAGGTTTAGGATTTTTAGGGTTTCTTAGGCTTTAGGGTTAGAGTTTCTTAGGATTTATTGTTTAGGGTTTCCTAGGGATTAGGGTTTGGGGTTTCTTAGGATTTAGGGTTTATGATCTTGGGTTTCTTAGGGTTTTTAGGGTTTAGTACTTTGCTCTTAGGGTTTTTTGGGTTTAGGGTTATTAATGGTTTTTTTTTGTGGTTCTTAGGGGTTCTTAGAGTTTAGGGTTTCTTAGGGCTTATAGTTTAGAGTTTTGGGTTTTTAAAGATTTTTTAGGGTTTAGGGCTTAGGGTTTTTTAGGTAAAGTGTTTTTAAAAGTTTTTTTTAGGTTTTTTTTAGGGTTTTAGGGTTTTTTTAGGGTTTAGGATTTCTTAGGGTGTAGGATTTCTTAGAGTTTTTTAGGGTTTAGGGTTTCTTAGTTTTTTTATGCTTTTGGGTTTTTATAATGTTTCTTAGGGTTTAGGGTTTCTTAGGGATTAAGGTTTTTTAAGGTTTCTTAGAGTTTAGTGTTTTAGCCTTTTTAGGGTTTTAAGTGTTTTTAGGGTTTAGGGCTAGGGTTTTTTAATGGTTTTTTTTTTTATGTTTAGGATTTTTTATTTGTCAAGGATTTTTTTTTGGTTTTTAGGATCTTTTAGGTTTAGGTTTTTTTTAAGGTTTTTTTAGTTTTTTAGGGTATAGGGTTTCTTTGAGTTTAGGGTTTAGGTTTCTTAGGGTTTCATATTTCTAAAGGTTTAGGATTCCTTATGGTTTCTTAGGGTTTAGGGCTTAGGATTTCTTAGGGTTTACGATTTAAGGTTTAGAGTTTCTTAGGGGTTTCAAGGATTTATGGTTTAGGGTTTATTAAGAGTTTATTAGGGATTAGGGCTTAGGTTTTTTTTTTTAAAAATAGTTTTGTAGGTTTATGGTTTTTAAAGGGTTTTAGGGTTTTTTTTTTGATTTTTTAGGTTCTGGGTTTTTAAGAATTTTTAGGGTTTTTAAAGAGATTTTAGGGTTTTTTCGGGTTTAGGGTTTTTAGCATTGAGGTCTTATGGTTTCTTAGTATGTACAGTATAGTTTTTTTGAGGATTTTTTTAGGATGTAGGGTTAAGGGCTTATGGTTTTTTAGGTTCCGGGGTTTTAAGGTTTTTTAGGGTTTTTTAAGTTTATGGTTTTAAAAATATTTTTAGGATTTTTAACGGTTTAGAATTTCTTAGGATTTAGAGTTTCTTAGGGTTTATGGTTTCTTAGGGTTTAGGGTTTCTGAGGGTTTAGGGTTTCAAGTTTCTTAGGATTTCTTAGCGTTTCGGGATTATGATTTTTTGGATTAGGGCAATTAAGGTTTTTTATTGTTTTTTTGTTTACTGTTTTTAGGGTTTCTTAGGGTTTAGGTTTTTTTAGGCTTTTGGTTTTTAAAATGTTTTTAGGGTTTGTTAGGGTTTAAGGTTTAGGATTTCTTAGGGTTTGTCAAGTTTTAGAATTTGTCAGGGCTTTTGGTTTCTTAGGGTTTAGTGTTTCTTAGGGTTTTGGGGGTTTTAGGGTTTTTTGTTTAGGGTTTAGGGTTTTTTAATGTTTAGGATATAGGGCTTAGGGTTTTTAAAGATTTTAACGAGTTTTTTTTTAGGTTTTTAGTGTTTATTAGGTTTTTGGGTTTCTTAGGGTTTAGGGTTTAGGGTTTAGTTATCTTAGGTTTAAGGGTTTAGGGTTTTTAAGGTATTAGGGCTTCGGATTTTTTAGGTTTAGGGTTTCATAGATTGTTTTGAGTTTTTTTAGGTTAAGGGTTTTTATAAGGGTTTTAGGGTTTATGGTTTCTTCCTTAGAGTTTAGGGTTAAGGGCTTTTTAAGGTTTAGGATATATGTTTTGGAGTTTCTTAGGGTTTGGGGTTTAGGGCTTAGGGTTTTTAGGGTTTTTTATGGTTTAAGGATCTTTAGGGTTTAGGGTTTTTTAAATTTAGAGTATTTAGGGGTTTTTAGGGTTTGTTTAGGGCTTAGGGTTAAGGAATTTTTAAGGGTTTCGGGTTTAGGATTTCTTAATGTTCTTGGGTTTTAGGGTTTAGGGCATATGGGTTTTGGTGTTTTTTTTAGGGTTTAGGGTTAAGGATTTTTTCAGGGTTTAGGGTTAAGGGTTTTTAAAGCTAAGAGTTTTTGAAAGGGTTTATGGTTTCTTCCTTAGAGTTTAGGGTTAAGTGCTTTTTAAGGTTTAGGATATATGTTTTGGAATTTCTTAGGGTTTGGGGTTTAGGGCTTAGGGTTTTTAGGGTTTTTTATGGTTTAAGGATCTTTAGGGTTTAGGGTTTTTTAAATTTAGAGTATTTAGGGGTTTTTAGGGTTTTTGTAGGGCTTAGGGTTAAGGAATTTTTAAGGGTTTCGGGTTTAGGATTTCTTAATGTTCTTGGGTTTTAGGGTTTAGGGCATATGGGTTTTGGTGTTTTTTTTTAGGGTTTAGGGTTAAGGGTTTTTTAAGCTAAGAGTTTTTGAAGATTTTTTAGGTATAGAGTTTTAAAGATTTTTTTAAGGCTTTTTAGGTTTATGGTTCTTAAAGGTTTTTAGGGATTAGGGCTTAGGTTTTTTTTAGGGTCTTTTAGGTTTATGGTTTTTAAAGGCTTTTAGGATTTTTTATTTTTTTTAGGTTTAGGGTTTGTAAAGGTTTTTTAGGGTTCTCTAGGGCTTAGGGTTTCTTAAGGTGTAGGGTTTCCTAGGGTTTAGGTTCCTTTGGGTTTAGATTCCGTAGGATTTACGGTTTAGGATTTAGGATTTTTTAGTGTTTAGGGTTAAGGATTTAGGATTTTTAGGATTTATGGTTTCTTAGGGTTTAGCTTTTATAGTTTCTTAGGGTTTAGGGTTTTATAGGGTTTAGGGTTTTGGGCTTAGGGTGTATTAAGTTTAAGGTTTTTAAAGGATTTAAGAGTTTCTTAGGATTTAAGGTTTAGGGTTTAGGATTGAGGGCTTATGGCTTCTGAGTGTTTACAGTTTAGTGTTTTCTGAGGGTTTTTTTTAGGGTTTACAGTTAAGGTTTTAGGGTATTTTTGGTTTCGGGGTTTTAAAGATTTTTTAGGATTTTTTAAGTTTATGGTTTTAAAAATATTTTTAGGGTTATTTAGGTTTTAGGGTTTCTTAGGATTTAGAGTTTCATAGGGTTTCTTAGGATTTTTGAGGGTTTAGGGTTTCAAGTTTCTTAGGGTTATTGTTTAGTTTTTAGGGAATAGGGTTTCAGGATTAGGGTTTTTTAGGTATGAATGTTTAGGGCTTTTTATGGTTTTTATGGTTTAGGGTTTTTTTGGGTTTTGGGTTTAGGGTTTAGGGTTTCGTACGGATTAGGGTTTTTTAGGTTTATGGGTTTTAAAATGTTTTTAGGGTTTCTTAAGGTTTAGGGTTTCTTAGGGTTTTGGGTTTAGGGTTTAGGGTTTCGTACGGATTAGGGTTTTTTAGGTTTATGGGTTTTAAAATGTTTTTAGGGTTTAAGATTTCTTAGGGTTTAGGGTTTCTTAGGGTTTAGGATTTATGAATTAGGGTTTGGGTTTGGTGTTTAAGGTTTTTTAAGATTTAGGATACAGGGCTTAGGGTTTTTAGGTTTGGGTTTTTGAGGGTTTTAACGGTTTTTTTTAAAGGTTTTTAGTGTTTTTGAGGGTTTAGGGTTTAGTTATCTTTGGTTTAAGAGTTTAGGGATTAGGGATTTTTGATTTTTTTAGGTTAAGGATTTTTAAAAGGGTTTTAGGATTTCTTCCTTAGAATTTAGAGTTTATGGTATATGTTTTAGGATTTAGGGTTTAAGTGTTGGGGTTTTTTAGTGTTTAGGGTTTAAGGTTTTATAGGGTTTTTAGGGTTTTTTAGGGTACATGGCTTAGGGATTTTAAGGTTTTTTTAGGGTATATGGCTTAGGGATTTTTAGTTTTTTTTAGGGTTTTTAGGTGTTTTTAAGGGTTAAAGGTTTCTTAGGGTTTATGATTTCTTTGGGTTTCTTGGGTTTTAGGGTTTAGGGCTTATGGGTTTTTAGGGTTTTTTAGGATTTAGGGTTAAGGATTTTTTTTAAGGTTTAGGGTTTTTTCGGCTAAGATTTTTTTAGGGTTTGTTAGGTATAAAGTTTTAAAGGTTTTTTTTTTGGGTTTTTTAGGTTTATGATTTTTAAAGATTTTTAGATGTTTTTAGGGTTTAGGGTTTCTTAGGGTTTTGGGTTTAGGATTTCATAGGGTTTCTTAGGCCTTAGGGTTAGGGTTTCTAAAGGTTTCTTAGGATTTAGGGTTTAGAGTTTTTTGTGGTTGAGGATTTTCTTAGGGTTTAGGGCTTAGGGTTTTTTAGGGATTTTAAGGTTAAGGTTTTTTTTATGTTTTTAAGGGTTTTTTACGTTTAACATCTTTTTAAGATTTTTTAGGGATTTTTATAGTTAAGGGTTTAGGGTTCCTTAGGATTTAGGTTTTCTTTGGTTTCTTCGAGATTAGGGTTTTTAAAGGATTTTTAGGGTTTCCTAAGGTTTTGGATTTCTTAGGCTTTATTAGGGTTTAGGGTTTCTAATAGTTTCTTAGGGTTTAGGGTTTAATATTTATTTGGGTTTCTTAATGTTTAGGGTTTCTTAGGGTTTAGAATTTAAGGCTTAGAGTTTAGGGTTTTAGGTGTTTAGGGTTTTTAGGGGGTTTTTAAGGGTTTAAGGCTTAGGATTTTGTAGGCTTAGGGTTTTAAACGGGTTTCTAAGGTTTTCTTAGGGTTTAGGGTTTCCTCAGGGTTTAGTATTTCTTAGGGTTTAGAACTTATGGGATTTAAGGGTTCTTTAGGGTTTAGGGTTAAAGGTTTTTTTAGGGTTTAGGGTCTTTTAGTCTTTGAGTTTTTAGGGTCTTTTAGGTATACGGATTTTAAGGTTTTTTTAAGGGTTTTTAAACGTTTTTAGGGTTTTTTAGGGTTTATGGTTTCTTACGATTTTGGGTTTCTTAGGGTTAAGGGTTTCCAGTTTCTTAGGGTTTCATAGGGTTTAGGGTTAGGGTTTATGCTTTTTAGGGTTTTTAGGGTTAAGGGCTTAGAGTTATTTAGGTTAAGGTTTTTTTTTAGTGTTTTTTAGGTTTGGGTTTTTTTATTATTTGTTAGGGTTTTTTAGGGTTTAGGATTTCTTAGGGTTTAGGGTTTAGAGTTTCTTAGGGTTTATTATTTACGGTTTAGGGTTTCTTGTGGTTTCTTAGGGGTTAGAGTTTAGGGTTTTAGGTTTTGGATTTATTAAGGTTTAGGATTTAGGGTTTAGGGTTTTTAATAGTTTTTGATGGGTTTTAGGGTTTAGGGCTTTTTGGGTTTAAGGTTTGGGTTATCTTGGGGTTTAGGGTTTCTTAGGATTTAGTGTTTAGGTTTAGGGTTTTTAGGTTTTGGATTTATATGGGTTTTTTTTTTTTTTTAACGACCCTTGGGTGGGTCAGGGGCTTAGCAACACCCCCAGGCCTTAGCATATATAAGCAAAAGCAAAGATACAAGGAGGGGGACATAAACCTTACCTCCGGACTTATTATGGCCCATGGGTCGAAGTACCCCCAAGGGATGTTCAACTCATGACCGTACTAAAAAGATGAAATCTAGCCACTAAGCACCTAAGAGAGGACTCCTCTCGATACAAAGAAACTAGGAAACATAAATAAGGGAGACTCTCCCCTTACAAAGGTA